>CM054057.1:479633345-479755630 GCA_028641055.1 Alopecurus myosuroides
AGGCACAGCAGGGATCACAGCAGGGATCACAACATTGACCTCCATTGCACGCCTGTGTAGTGACTGCTTGTCGACGGGCTCGGAGGTGAATATCATGTAGCTCTCATGGTGTTCCTGGTACTGGTTGCGGTCTCCACCACCATTGTTGCCGTTGTTGTTGTTACCTTGGTTGTTGTTGTTGTTGTTGCCTCTGTTGTTGTTATTGTTGAAGTTGCGGTTGCGGGTGTAGAAGTTGCGGTTGTGGTCGTTGTTGTTGTAGTTGTAGTTGCGGTTGGCTCCTAAAGCCACCTGGTTCACATTCTCTCTTGTCGGAAACACTGCAGGCCTGGGAGCAGCTCCCCGAATAGGCTGCACATTGGCATTCGCAGCTGGCAGAGGAGGAGGAGGAGGCAGGCCCTCATTCTTGATCTGTTCCCACCAGCTGCACTGCCGAGTAGTGTGGTTGGCTGGCCTAGCCGGGTGCCGAGTATGGAAGTTGCATGTCCCATCCCTCATGTTCCCAAAGACAAAGTTCGGAGCAGGATCCGAGTTGCCGCTACCCTGCTGGGGAGCATTGTACGGCTTCTTGATGCCTTGGCCCTGATTCTGGTTTTGCCCGAACTGGGCTCCAGCAGTTTTTTGCCTTTGGCTACTCCCAGCAGCCGTAGTCACAACATTCACCTCCTCGGGATCATACCGAGTATCAATCCGGTCACATCTGCGCTTGTTGCGGAAATCATTGCGCTTGTTGCTGTTGTAGTTCCTTCTCGGCTCAGGAGAGTCCATCAGAGGCTGAGTTGGGTCGCCGAGTGCACATATCTGCAATCTCGATTGTCTCAGCGAGAGTACTCGGCATCTCGCGCTGCAGCTTCTGCCACAACATGTTGTCATGCCTGCAGCCCTGAGCAAACCAAGTAATGGTCTGGGCTTCATTCACACCCTCACACGTGTTCCTCAAAGTGCTCCATCGAGTAAGATACTCGCGGTCGGTCTCCTCTTCTCGCTGCTTGCAAGCGGACAACTGATGCGGCCTATTCGGCCTCTTGTAGATGCTGGTGAAGTTGCTGATGAAGGCTTCCGAGAATCCAGCCAGCAGTTGATACTGTCCTTGGGCAGGTTGTTGAGCCAAGTCCGAGCTGGACCCTCTAGCATTTGCGGAACATACCGCACATCCCATCTCCGGTTGCCGCCTGCAATGTGCACGGCTGTGACATAGTCACTCAACCAATCTTCTGGCTTGGTGCTGCCATTGTAGCACTTGGTCCCCCTGGCCAACTGGAAATGGTTCACGGAGGGCTCCTCCATGATGCGGCGACCGAAGCACTCTGGGTCGGTGTAACACCTGGGGTGTTCCCCCTTAGTAGAAAGTGGGTTGTTTTTCTTTTGCATTGCATGACATGCATCACATAAGCATTGCATCCTGTTTTCAAAACAACTGGAAAACTCAAACCAAATTAAACTTTCAAACATTGTTCAAAAATTTCCAATTTAAAAATTGCAAACTAAAACAACTCAATTGTTTCCAATAGTTTTGAAGTTGAAATTATTTAAATTGCTTGTTAAATAAAACCTCCCTTTAATCAACACCCAAAATGATAAATTCAAATTCATTTCAAAAATCAATCATAATGGGCATGATCAAATTGTGGTTTAAAAATTAACAACTTGCAAACTTTTAAGCTCACTAAGTTTTCTTAGTGTTTGGGCTTATTAAATAAAATTTGTCTATTTTAAAAATCAAATGAAACCCTATATGAATTTCACATACCAAAATTTAAACTAATTGTCATTTTTCAAATGGTTGAAAATAAGTGAACCTACCTTTGTTGTTGTTTTGTAAGCCAACTAAAAATAGTTTATAAAAATTAAAAAACCCCAAAACCCCAACCTATTCTTTCTCTCTCTCCTTTTCTTTTCTTACAAGCAAAAAAAAAGAAAGAGAAGGAAAAAAATAAAAGAAAGTTGAGCTGTGGGGAGGCAGGCCACCACCCACAGCCCAATTCCCCAAGCCCACCTTCCCCAAGCCCACACAGCCCCCTCTCTCTGTTTCTCTTCCTCCTGTCGCTGTCCTTCTGTACGACATGGACAGGAGATGACCACGTCGCCTCCAATCGATCCACCACGGAAAGCAGCTGCCCTTCCCCCCCTTAAAGCTCTCGACCACGAACCCTACTGCCCTAGCCTAACCCTAGACCCCTCCCCTATCCTCCTCCGCCGCCATGAATTCCTCTCTTCCACCTCCCCTCTGTCTCGTTTTCTCTGAACTGCACCCACTGAACGCTGCCGTCAGAAAACTCGCCGCTCACCGACGCCACTCACCTTCTCGAGCCGAGCCAGCCACGGGAATGGAGCCGCGGCGGACCCCTCTCCGGCCTCGCTTCCTCGCCCAGCTCCAGGAGGCCACGGGGAGGCGCCGCCGTGGACGTCTTCCTCCCTGGCGCGCGGCGGCCTTCTGACCTGCTGCGAGCGGGAACAGCCACCTCCTCCCTTCCCCTTCATCGACTACACCCCGAGGTGAGCACACGCCGTCCCCCCTCTGTTTTCCCCTGCCGCACGCACGCTGCCTACACCCCAGCGACCAACCTGCCAGCGACGGTGCAGGGTCGAGTTCATCACCGTCGTTTCTGTCTACGGATCTGCACCTGTTCCTTTCTGAAGTTCAGTTAAAACCGCGCTGCGTCTCCTGTTATTTCGACGTACCTGTATGCATTCACAACCAGCACCGTACCCCAGTGGCTGCGCGCCCGATCCTCTCCCAGGCCGACGCGGGTTCGAGTTCCGCCCAGGGCAATTTGCCCAACCTTTTTTTGGAATTCTTCCGCGCGCAGCCTAGGCCCACAGGTCAGCGACCCCACTGCCACCTCACCGCACACCCGCGCCACGCTGGGCAGATGGCCCATCTGTCAGCCAGCGTGGGGGTTAGTCTCCACGGTGCAGAAAGTCCCAGCCCTATTTTCTTTTCCAAAAAAATGCCTTAAACTCAAAAACTTGTAAAAATCATATCCTCCTCATTTTGAATCAGTTTGTAACAAACAAAATATGTATCCCAATCAAAATTTCATGAACTTTTCAAATATGTATTTTGTTTGCTGTTTTGAACATTCCAAATATTTTCAAAACTTCAAATTCAAATAACTCTTATGAATTTGATTAAATCCATAACAAATTCAAATATATTCCAAATGGCCCATATAAAATATGTTTTCCAACCAAAATTTCATGCTCTTTCCAAATATAACATTTGTTTTCTGTTTTGAATAATTTAAATTGCTGAAAACAACTGTTTCTTATTTAATGCAATTTAAATTGCCAAATTCATAACTAATTCATTTTAATTCCAATTTCAACAAATAAAATATGTTTTCCAATCAAAATTAAATGCTCTACCCAAATATAAAATTTGTTTACTGTTTTGAACAATTAAAATTGATGCAACATTTAATTCCTCATTTAATTCCTTTAATATTGTTAAATTGGCAACTTGCTCAATTAAATTCCAAATTGGACAATTAAAATATGTTTGCATATCAGAAACATGTCATTAACATGTTCATGCCATCCATATCTCTGTTTGCATCTTATCTTGTGCATTTTGGGTTTTGTTATGCATGTTCATCTATATGACAACATATGCAATGTGTGGGCTAATTAATTCCAACTGTTGCCCCATTCCATTTAAATTGCCTAACTCATCTACTTTATTGTTTGCCATGCTAAACAACAGTTAAATTGATGGTTAGATAAACAACTTGAACCAATTCCTATTTCTCCGGACTCCGGTTCCGATTAAATTGCTTACGTTGTTTCCCCTGTTGCATCTTGCCATGCCATGCATATAAAATAGGATCATGCTGGATCTTTTGCCGTAGTAGTAATTGTTGCATCCGGTGTTTGTTCGAGGTTCGTTGCTTCTTCGCGGATAGGACGTTGAGATGATGTGAGCAACGACAAGTTCTGTGGATGTACCTCTACTTGATGGATCTCAGGCAAGTATACTCACCTGCTGCCAAATGGCTGCCTTTCATCACTTGTTACCGATTCTTTCCGTTGTTCTTATTCTAGCCCGTTGATTCGATGCTTGTGTCTCGATCCTACTATATGTTTACCTTGCAGCCATGATATAGCCTTCCTTCCACTTCCTATTAACTGTTGTTTGTTTACCCTGTTGGCCCTTGTCGTAGTTGCATGCTTAGTGTTGTTTGCGCTCAAGTCTTGTTGTCCGTCTCACCTGTTTAGTTTGATAGTTGGGTTTCAATTCAATCAACAACATGTTAATGTTTTGGGTAATAATAACTTGATGTTAAGGCACCGGCAGGAGGCCCGGGTTAGGGTTTTGGAGCCTGCTAGTGTCGAACTTAATTAGGAAAAGAGTCTTGTCTACTGATCCATGATGAGCGTGCTCACCGCATCCGGGAGGTAGTATGGGACCCCCCTCGACTTAGACCTGATCTGCAGCTTGTCCGAAGAGACACACTTAGTTCGGGTGTTCCATTTGCTCCTTGCATAATTGTCGCACCCTGATTTCTAGGGGATACTCACCGTACGAACTGGATAGCAGATGCTTGGATTATGGGGCATAACTGCTCCCACTTCCCAGCTTCCTGGTAGGCCTGCGCTTATGCGCGACAACACAAGCCCTGCTATTCCATCGTCGATGTAAACTATCCACTAGAGGTCAAAGGCACTTCCGTCGACGTACTTCAAACCATACACACATGGTACGTCAACGGCGTTTAACAAGTGATATCACAACAGATCTCTACGACACAAAAGATTGAAATAAGTTGCAAATGGCTCTCATTAGAGCAGAGATAGCAAATACAAGCATTCAGAGGACACATGTCCCAACAATACATCATTACATCACAGCGGAAGCATTCAACATGTCTGAGTACAGACAAGAACCAAATAGGCCTAAGAGGCCGGAAACGAAAAGACGGAGCCCATCCACGATGGTCTCGGATCCTGCCCGGGTCCGCTATCTACTCGTCAGCAGTCTCGTCATACTCCACGTCGTAGCCACCATGTAGATCCTCGGAAACGTAGGTCTGCGGAAACCACAGCCCCAAAGGGGTCAGTACATAAACGTACTGGCAAGCAAGACTCACAGTTCACCAAAGTGTAACCCGTCAACACCAAGCACAGATGCTTTGGGTTCAACGGAAGGAAGGGGATATAAACGATGCTGCAACTGGCTGCTCTACACAACTACAGAAACATCCTACAACTGCCGGCTAACAGAAAGGAGATAAGATCGAGGATTGTAACCAACTGAAAGATAACTGCAAACAAACCCATCCTGGATCTCGCCCCTTATCCAAAGAAGCAATCCGAGGATAACTCACACTGTTGAGTTAATGATGGTTCAAATTATTGTGTCAATAATCCTATTACTAGTCAAGTTATTAATCATGGGGTGTAACATGTTTGATCGTTATGTTTAAGTTGTCCTGAGTACTTGTTAGCCAGTACTTTCACCAAGTAATCCATAACCGCGGAAAACACGGCTTCTCGAGAAGATTATCCCTGCAGGGTTGCACCAATTTGGCCGTACACTCATGAATATCCCGCCAGATGGGAGATCACCCCACCAAGCGGGGCACTCAACACAACCAACCATTCTTCGCATCAAGCCCAAAGAACCTTGGGCGCACGGCTAATCAAGCCCCGAAGAAAAGGGACCCTCATAGCACTCTAAGACCGTGTCCCCCTATATGCCGACTACAAAAGTTCCACCCTGGCCTGGGCTCGCAAAAACATGCATGCGGCAAATGGAAAACACGAACTAAATGAGGCGATTTGGACGAGATGCGAATCAGGTCAAGTTGAGGGGGGCGCCCATACTCGCTTCCCAAATGCGGGTAGTGCGCTCATCATGGATCAGTAGACAAGACCCTTTTCCTATTAGGGTCGACACTAGCAGGCTCCAAAACCTCTCATGGGCCTCCTGCCGGTGCCTTATCATCAAATTTATTATTTAACAATATCATTAGCATGATTGATTGATTAACATCGAGCCCCCACAACGTAATAGATATAGTAACAGAAAGTAACGGATAACAGACTCGAGCAAAAGCAACCTAAGCATGCTAGTAAGACACTGGCTCAACCAAGGGGTGATAGGAGTGGAGGTGAGGCAATATCAAGGTTAAGGGATTCATGTGATGGGTTCGTAACAGAATCAACTACTACTAAGGCTAGCAGAAAAGAACAACGGAAAGTATCGGTAATCAATGTTGAAAGGAACACGGTGGTTCATGTGAGTGATAACTTGCCTGCAAAACCCAGTAGCCTGGTACTGAGCTAACTCCTTAGAAGGGGTGTCGAAAGTATCGTCGGGGTCAACGTCGTCGTGTATCCGAGAAGAAGCAAACAAACAAGGCAGAAATATAAACAATCATTATCATGGCATTGTGCATAATCAAGTATGATGCATGACAGGTTAATAGATGCAACAAAATAAACTAGTTGATAGGATAGCACAATTTAAATGGACAGATATGCAATTTTGAGTTGCATATGAAAAGCCCATGGAATTTGGTTAGATTGTTTGTTTTACAACTATTCAACAGGTGCTAGTGGTTTAGTATGATGCATGCAACAGGAAAACAGCAAAATAACAACATAAGAATCAAATTTAAATAGGGTGTAGCAATTTAGAAGTTTATTAGTAATTTAGGGAAATTTTGGGTGCATTAAAGGTGACACACAAGTATTTGTTGTTTTCAACCAATTAAATTGTTCAGAACAAATAACAAAGTTGATATTTGAATAGATCATCAAATTTTTGTTGGATTACATGTTTCAAATATTGAAATTGGAATTTGGATTATTTAATTATGAATTAAACAATATTAAACAAGTTTTAATTGAATTAAACAAGATTTAAATTGTTTAGGCAATTTTAATTATTCAAAACAGAAAAAAAAAATTATATTTGCAAAGGTGAGATGAAATGGTATGGAAAACATATTTTATTTGCATTTATTGGATTAATAATGAATTAGTTATGGAATTTAGAAATTTGCATTTGAATTATTTGAATTCAAATTTAGATTGCATTTTGGAATTTCAAATCAGTGAACAAATGACATAGTTGGATAGATCTATTAATTTGGAGCAGAAAACATATATAACTTGCATTAAAAGGAATTACAGAATAAAAGTTATTAACTTTTGAAGTTTTTGTTTTAATTCTGTTTATTAAAGAGAATTAGGGATTTTAGGAAATTCGCAGAAATCCTTTTGTTACTCATCTGGCCTCTACACGCTGCCACTGCGCAGTGGACCCGTGGCCAGCGTGGCAGTGCGCAACGCCTGCGTGGACGTGGGGTCTATGACAATGGGCCCTCGTTTTCGGATTAAATCGCAAAAAAAAGGTTTGCAGCTCCTGGGACTCGAACCCAGGACCTGTCGCTTGGAGGCAAGGAACTGAACCAGTGCGGCTGGCGTTCGTATCGTGACAGGTACAGACAGGGTGGGGGTTTGAGGTGCACTCGGGGGATTTAACTGAAACTGATCATATTTGAACCTGCAGGTACCGATCGTTGCTCTGCAAACCGGCAGGAACGCCGGCGATTAGCGGCTGCTCGCCGCGGCTGCTGCTCGGGGGCGGACGCGGGCGGCTAGGTGGCCGGGGACGTGTGCGGGAAGGAGGACCAGCGAGAGGGAACAGGGACTGGGCGACGCGCTCACCTCGCTGTAGAGGTTCAGTCGACGAACAGAAGATCGACGGCAATTTCCGGCGACGGCGCGGTTGCAGTGGGTGCTCCCAGCAACCCGCGGTGAGTCGAGGCGGTGGAGGGAGACGCCGCGGGTCCATTCCCGCCGTCAGCGGCCCGTGGCAGCGCTCATCCCCCCGGCGACAAGCTTCTACTTCTCCGGCCATGGAGGTTCAGAGGATGGAGAAATAGCAGAGGAGAATGGCGGCGATGGGATGGAGAGCTAGGGCCTAGGGTTTGCAGCCGAGGGGGAGTGGTTGGCTACTTAAGGAGAGAGGGGGCCAGTACGGCATGCCATCGGGAGAGGGGGAAGCGATCCTGCGGTGGTGAGCAACAGACAGCGACAGGGTCTCTTCCGTACGAGGAAGAAGACCACGGAAGGGTACTGGGCTGAAAGGTAACGGGCTGGATTCGGGGTGGTAGGTGGGCTGAAAACAGCCTGCCTCCCCCAATCCTTTCCTTTAATGTTTTGTTTTTCTTTTTTTTTTTTTTGCTAAAAGGTTTTGGAAGGAATTGAATAGGTTTTAGCTTCTTAAAATCTCCAGAAAAATTTAGGTTAAGTTATTTAGTACATTAGCAACAAATGCAAAGATTTGGTTTGCCAAAATTTGAGATTTAACATGCTGTTTGTATTTGAAACCATAATTAAAAGAATTTTGATATTGATCAACATTATGAAAACAAGGCATTTTAATAGGGTAACCCCTATTGTTTAAGTGATTAAAATTAGTTGATTGGTTTAAAGATTTGTTATAAACTCAAGTTGATTGATGTTTTGAGGATTTGATTTGAATTTGAAATGATTTGGAATTATTGATTGAATTAATTGATTGATTATTGGTTTGATTAAAACCACCAAAATAATGAGTGACCAACATGGAATAAAAATGGAACAATTTGGTTGTTTTTATTTGAACTCTCACTTTGGAAATTGTAACATCACAAGGATGAAACAAAGGGTTTGAAATTTGAGTTGAAATTCAAGTAGAAAACAAAGGAAAACAAATGAAAACAGTTGGAAAACAACTGAAAAACAAACAAAACAAATGCAATCAACATGATGCCATGATGCAAAACATAACAGAGAGCAAACATTCTAAAGGCTATTTTTCAGACTTGGGATGTTACAAAACGCCCCCCCCTTGAAGGAATCGCGCCCCGAGATTCCTACTGAGAAAAGAAAAGGTCCGGAAACTTCTTGGGAAGATCCTCTTGAGCTGTGACACGTGAAACACATCGTGCACATTGGATAGACGTCAGGGAATTAGCAAACCACCGGAACATTTTCAAGTAAAGGGAGAGGTTTTGTACCAAGGGTGTATAGCTGAATGGAACTTGATTCATTTGGAGAATAGATTATCTGGCTAGAATGGTGGAACAGAGTTATTGACATCAATGCAACACCAAGAATAACATCAATGTCAGAATCATCAACATGAGAGTAACGAGGAATATGTGGCCTCTCATTAGAATTGGATTGTTCTTACTTATCTTGGAAGTCAACATTTGAGATCCTGGGGAGTGAACAGAGATTTGATTTCTTAGTGGAACCAGAATTAGGTTGTATGTTGTGGAAAAGATTGTTGACACAAAGGAATGTGATGCTCCGGTATCAAATAACACTTTAACTGGACAAGAGTTTACGAGGAAGTTTTGATTGGACGCCGGTAGAAGAATTGAATTGGAAAACAACAACAAGATTTGAACGGACGACAAGGATGTTGAGAAGAACAGGATATCAACATCGGGGAAAACAAGAACAAAACTCCTGAGGTACTACGGAAAACCCATCCGGGCTTCTAAGGGATCAATATCTACTGCTTAAGGAATAGAGGATCTGCTTCCGGGGCCTATTTGCCACCGTTCTCAATCGTGAGTAGGCAACATGATAAATCATGTCACAACCACCTCCATTCCTATGGTCTAGTAGATATAACCATCCTAGAGAAACCAGGATTCGTGAAATCCTAACTTGAAAGTTCAGATGAGAAGGAAAAACAACGTTGCACTTCCTTACCAGAAAAGGGAGGGTGGGTGGGGAAAGAAGAAAAAGAACAGAATTCCTACTCTCACGTTTCATTTTTCCTATATAGCTACAAAATAGTTTCTAGACTCAACTGCGACCAGTAAAAAGGGATCCTACAGGCAGACAGGCTCTGATACCATTTGTCGCACCCTGATTTCTAGGGGATACTCACCGTACGAACTGGATAGCAGATGCTTGGATTATGGGGCATAACTGCTCCCACGTCCCAGCTTCCTGGTAGGCCTGCGCTTATGCGCGACAACACAAGCCCTGCTATTCCATCGTCGATGTAAACTATCCACTAGAGGTCAAAGGCACTTCCGTCGACGTACTTCAAACCATACACACATGGTACGTCAACGGCGTTTAACAAGTGATATCACAACAGATCTCTACGACACAAAAGATTGAAATAAGTTGCAAATGGCTCTCATTAGAGCAGAGATAGCAAATACAAGCATTCAGAGGACACATGTCCCAACAATACATCATTACATCACAGCGGAAGCATTCAACATGTCTGAGTACAGACAAGAACCCAAATAGGCCTAAGAGGCCGGAAACGAAAAGACGGAGCCCCATCACGAAGGTCTCGGATCCTGCCCGGGTCCGCTATCTACTCGTCAGCAGTCTCGTCATACTCCACGTCGTAGCCACCATGTAGATCCTCGGAAACGTAGGTCTGCGGAAACCACAGCCCAAAGGGGTCAGTACATAACGTACTGGCAAGGAAAGACTCACAGTTCACCAAAGTGTAACCCAGTCAACACCAAGCACAGATGCTTTGGGTTCAACGGAAGGAAGGGGATATAAAGGAATGCTGCAACTGGCTGCTCTACACAACTACAGAAACATCCTACAACTGCCGGCTAACAGAAAGGAGATAAGATCGAGGATTGTAACCAACTGAAAGATAACTGCAAACAAACCCATCCTGGATCTCGCCCCTTATCCAAAGAAGCAATCCGAGGATAACTCACACTGTTGAGTTAATGATGGTTCAAATTATTGTGTCAATAATCCTATTACTAGTCAAGTTATTAATCATGGGGTGTAACATGTTTGATCGTTATGTTTAAGTTGTCCTGAGTACTTGTAGCCAGTACTTTCACCAAGTAATCCATAACCGCGGAAAACACGGCTTCTCGAGAAGATTATCCTGCAGGGTTGCACCAATTTGGCCGTACACACATGAATATCCCGCCAGATGGGAGATCACCCCACCAAGCGGGGCACTCAACACAACCAACCATTCTTCGCATCAAGCCCAAAGAACCTGGGCGCACGGCTAATCAAGGCCCCGAAGAAAAGGACCCTCATAGCACTCTAAGACCGTGTCCCCCTATATGCCGACTACAAAAGTTCACCACCCTGGCCTGGGCTCGCAAAAACATGCATGCGGCAAATGGAAAACACGAACTAAATGAGGCGATTTGACGAGATGCGAATCAGGTCAAGTTGAGGGGGGCGCCCATACTCGCTTCCCAAATGCGGGTAGTGCGCTCATCATGGATCAGTAGACAAGACCCTTTTCCTATTAGGGTCGACACTAGCAGGCTCCAAAACCTCTCATGGGCCTCCTGCCGGTGCCTTATCATCAAATTTATTATTTAACAATATCATTAGCATGATTGATTGATTAACATCGAGCCCCCACAACGTAATAGATATAGTAACAGAAAGTAACGGATAACAGACTCGAGCAAAAGCAACCTAAGAATGCTAGTAAGACACTGGCTCAACCAAGGGGTGATAGGAGTGGAGGTGAGGCAATATCAAGGTTAAGGGATTCATGTGATGGGTTCGTAACAGAATCAACTACTACTAAGGCTAGCAGAAAAGAACAACGGAAAGTATCGGTAATCAATGTTGAAAGGAACACGGTGGTTCATGTGAGTGATAACTTGCCTGCAAAACCCAGTAGCCTGGTACTGAGCTAACTCCTTAGAAGGGGTGTCGAAAGTATCGTCGGGGTCAACGTCGTCGTGTATCCGAGAAGAAGCAAACAAACAAGGCAGAAATATAAACAATCATTATCATGGCATTGTGCACAATCAAGTATGATGCATGACAGGTTAATAGATGCAACAAAATAAACTAGTTGATAGGATAGCACAATTTAAATGGACAGATATGCAATTTTGAGTTGCATATGAAAAGCCCATGGAATTTGGTTAGATTGTTTGTTTTACAACTATTCAACAGGTGCTAGTGGTTTAGTATGATGCATGCAACAGGAAAACAGCAAAATAACAACATAAGAATCAAATTTAAATAGGGTGTAGCAATTTAGAAGTTTATTAGTAATTTAGGGAAATTTTGGGTGCATTAAAGGTGACACACAAGTATTTGTTGTTTTCAACCAATTAAATTGTTCAGAACAAATAACAAAGTTGATATTTGAATAGATCATCAAATTTTTGTTGGATTACATGTTTCAAATATTGAAATTGGAATTTGGATTATTTAATTATGAATTAAACAATATTAAACAAGTTTTAATTGAATTAAACAAGATTTAAATTGTTTAGGCAATTTTAATTATTCAAAACAGAAAACAAAAATTATATTTGCAAAGGTGAGATGAAATGGTATGGAAAACATATTTTATTTGCATTTATTGGATTAATAAGAATTAGTTATGGAATTTAGAAATTTGCATTTGAATTATTTGAATTCAAATTTAGATTGCATTTTGGAATTTCAAATCAGTGAACAAATGACATAGTTGGATAGATCTATTAATTTGGAGCACAAAACATATATAACTTGCATTAAAAGGAATTACAGAATAAAAGTTATTAACTTTTGAAGTTTTTGTTTTAATTGTGTTTATTAAAGAGAATTAGGGATTTTAGGAAATTCGCAGAAATCCTTTTGTTACTCATCTGGCCTCTACACGCTGCCACTGCGCAGTGGGACCCGTGGCCAGCGTGGCAGTGCGCAACGCCTGCGTGGACGTGGGGTCTATGACAATGGGCCCTCGTTTTCGGATTAAATCGCAAAAAAAAGGTTTGCAGCTCCTGGGACTCGAACCCAGGACCTGTCGCTTGGAGGCAAGGAACTGAACCAGTGCGGCTGGCGTTTGTATCGTGACAGGTACAGACAGGGTGGGGGTTTGAGGTGCACTCGGGGGATTTAACTGAAACTGATCATATCTGAACCTGCAGGTACCGATCGTTGCTCTGCAAACCGGCAGGAACGCCGGCGATTAGCGGCTGCTCGCCGCGGCTGCTGCTCGGGGGCGGACGCGGGCGGCTAGGTGGCCGGGGACGTGTGCGGGAAGGAGGACCAGCGAGAGGGAACAGGGACTGGGCGACGCGCTCACCTCGCTGTAGAGGTTCAGTCGACGAACAGAAGATCGACGACAATTTCCGGCGACGGCGCGGTTGCAGTGGGTGCTCCCAGCAACCCGCGGTGAGTCGAGGCGGTGGAGGGAGACGCCGCGGGTCCATTCCCGCCGTCAGCGGCCCGTGGCAGCGCTCATCCCCCCGGCGACAAGCTTCTACTTCTCCGGCCATGGAGGTTCAGAGGATGGAGAAATAGCAGAGGAGAATGGCGGCGATGGGATGGAGAGCTAGGGCCTAGGGTTTGCAGCCGAGGGGGAGTGGTTGGCTACTTAAGGAGATAGGGGGCCAGTACGGCATGCCATCGGGAGAGGGGGAAGCGATCCTGCGGTGGTGAGCAACAGACAGCGACAGGGTCTCTTCCGTACGAGGAAGAAGACCACGGAAGGGTACTGGGCTGAAAGGTAACGGGCTGGATTCGGGGTGGTAGGTGGGCTGAAAACAGCCTGCCTCCCCCAATCCTTTCCTTTAATGTTTTGTTTTTCTTTTTCTTTTTTTTTTGCTAAAAGGTTTTGGAAGGAATTGAATAGGTTTTAGCTTCTTAAAATCTCCAGAAAAATTTAGGTTAAGTTATTTAGTACATTAGCAACAAATGCAAAGATTTGGTTTGCCAAAATTTGAGATTTAACATGCTGTTTGTATTTGAAACCATAATTAAAAGAATTTTGATATTGATCAACATTATGAAAACAAGGCATTTTAATAGGGTAACCCCTATTGTTTAAGTGATTAAAATTAGTTGATTGGTTTAAAGATTTGTTATAAACTCAAGTTGATTGATGTTTTGAGGATTTGATTTGAATTTGAAATGATTTGGAATTATTGATTGAATTAATTGATTGATTATTGGTTTGATTGAAACCGCCAAAATAATGAGTGACCAACATGGAATAAAAATGGAACAATTTGGTTGTTTTTATTTGAACTCTCACTTTGGAAATTGTAACATCACAAGGATGAAACAAAGGGTTTGAAATTTGAGTTGAAATTCAAGTAGAAAACAAAGGAAAACAAATGAAAACAGTTGGAAAACAACTGAAAAACAAACAAAACAAATGCAATCAACATGATGCCATGATGCAAAACATAACAGAGAGCAAACATTCTAAAGGCTATTTTTCAGACTTGGGATGTTACAATAATGGGTTGGCCCCCCTTGGTTACTGATGATGATGATGCATATAGGGCGAGGCCTGTATTGCCGGGGTGTTGCGTCCTGCGGGAGTTTTGCACACCTGCGCTGAGTATTCGGCTACGTGGCTGGGACCTTATAGCTCCGTGGCTCCTAGGATGGGTTGTAGAGATGGTTCGAGTCGTGTCAAGCCAACCTGAGTTTTAGTTGGTGGCTTGAGTGTGTACGGGTACTGGAGCACACCCTGCAGGGATGAATCTTCTCGAGAAGCCGTGTTTTCCGCGGTTATGGATTACTTGGTGAAAGTACTGGCTAACAAGTACTCAGACAACTTACACCTAATGATAATAACTTGATTAGTAATATAGATTACCTCCACCATATAAATGATGTCACCCTAATCAACAGTGTGAGTTATCCTTGGGTTGCTTCCTTAGTAGGGGGTAACATTGGATGGGTAATGTTTGGTGAGTAGTTGTAGTTGGTTACGATACGCTATCTTATCCCCCTCTGTTAGCCGGATGTTGTAGGGAGTCTCTGTAGTTGTTTAGTGCAGCCCGCTGCCGCTTATTTGCAATAATCCTCTCCTTTCCGTTGAATCCAAAGTATTTGTATCTTGTGATGACTGGTTACGCCGGTATCTTGTGAGTATGGTTTATCCACTTGCCAGTACTTAACCGTACTGACCCGCGAATCCTTTTTCGTGGCTGCATATTCCAAATTGCAGTCAACAGGTTTGAAGTTCTGACGATGTTAGCTTGGGAACCCCTCCGGCTTGGCCTGGGCAGGGATTGGACGCTCTCGGTTATCTTCAGGACTCTTAGTCCAATTTGTATCTCGTCCGTAGACGGACGATATGTTGTTTCTTCCGCTGTTATTTGGATCTTTGTATTGTATCAGTTGTATCCCTGACTCATTTGAGTCATCTTGTATATATCTTTTCTGTTGTTGTTGCGGAATATTCGTGAACTGTTGTAATGTTATCACAAGTGGCAACCTGAAATCGGTTATTATGTGGATTTTGGCGGAAATGCTGAAATCTGCATAGTGCCCGATCTCGGGGCGTCACAAATGGTATCAGAGCCAAGTTTCCGATTCCCGAGATTGTTTCGATACGAATGGTTATCGAAGCAACGGGTCCGCAAATCCTGTAGGATAACCTCGCTAACGGTCGTTGTTTCTAGAGTGTCAAAAACTATTTCTGCTAAACTATTTTGGAAGACATCTCAATAGGATTCTTGTTTTCTCCTTATCTCTACTCTATTCCCCTCCCATCTTATTTGTTTTGGAGTCTTCCCCCTTGTCTATCTTTCAAAGTGTTAGGATCCTACGTGGGTGGACGTTTTCTGAGCCTTTAACCTAATAGGTTCGATCATCCGAAGATTCCTGGTGGAAGAACATCGCCGTCACTCCGAGCAAGAATCTCTTGTTAGTGGTGTCGAGAAACCCTTGTTAGCTGTGTCGAGGAGATCAACTGCAAGCATGAAGAATCGATAATCGAACTTCTTTCCCCTCCCGGGTTAGCAGGTGGATTGCGAGGGCGCAATCCCTTGTTAGTGGTGTCGTCTGTAACACCTGGGGTGTTCCCCCTTAGTAGAAAGTGGGTTGTTTTTCTTTTGCATTGCATCACATGCATCACATAAGCATTGCATCCTGTTTTCAAAACAACTGGAAAACTCAAACCAAATTAAACTTTCAAACATTGTTCAAAAATTTCCAATTTAAAAATTGCAAACTAAAACAACTCAATTGTTTCCAATAGTTTTGAAGTTGAAATTATTTAAATTGCTTGTTAAATAAAACCTCCCTTTAATCAACACCCCAAATGATAAATTCAAATTCATTTCAAAAATCAATCATAATGGGCATGATCAAATTGTGGTTTAAAAATTAACAACTTGCAAACTTTTAAGCTCACTAAGTTTTCTTAGTGTTTGGGCTTATTAAATAAAATTTGTCTATTTTAAAAATCAAATGAAACCCTATATGAATTTCACATACCAAAATTCAAACTAATTGTCATTTTTCAAATGGTTGAAAATAAGTGAACCTACCTTTGTTGTTGTTTTGTAAGCCAACTAAAAATAGTTTATAAAAATTAAAAAACCCCAAAACCCCAACCTATTCTTTCTCTCTCTCCTTTTCTTTTCTTACAAGCAAAAAAAAAAGAGAAGGAAAAAAATAAAAGAAAGTTGAGCTGTGGGGAGGCAGGCCACCACCCACAGCCCAATTCCCCAAGCCCACCTTCCCCAAGCCCACACAGCCCCCTCTCTCTCTGTTTCTCTTCCTCCTGTCGCTGTCCTTCTGTACGGCATGGACAGGAGATGACCACGTCGTCTCCAATAGATCCACCACGGAAAGCAGCTGCCCTTCCCCCCCTTAAAGCTCTCGACCACGAACCCTACTGCCCTAGCCTAACCCTAGACCCCTCCCCTATCCTCCTCCGCCGCCATGAATTCCTCTCTTCCACCTCCCCTCTGTCTCGTTTTCTCTGAACTGCACCCACCGAACGCCGCCGTCAGAAAACTCGCCGCTCACCGACGCCACTCACCTTCTCGAGCCGAGCCAGCCACGGGAATGTAGCCGCGGCGGACCCCTCTCCGGCCTCGCTTCCTCGCCCAGCTCCGGGAGGCCACGGGGAGGCGCCGCCGTGGACGTCTTCCTCCCTGGCGCGCGGCGGCCTTCTGACCTGCTGCGAGCGGGAACAGCCACCTCCTCCCTTCCCCTTCATCGACTACACCCCGAGGTGAGCACACGCCGTCCCCCCTCTATTTTCCCCTGCCGCACGCACGCTGCCTACACCCCAGCGACCAACCTGCCAGCGACGGTGCAGGGTCGAGTTCATCACCGTCGTTTCTGTCTACGGATCTGCACCTGTTCCTTTCTGAAGTTCAGTTAAAACCGCGCTGCGTCTCCTGTTATTTCGACGTACCTGTATGCATTCACAACCAGCACCGTACCCCAGTGGCTGCGCGCCCGATCCTCTCCCAGGCCGACGCGGGTTCGAGTTCCGCCCAGGGCAATTTGCCCAACCTTTTTTTGGAATTCTTCCGCGCGCAGCCTAGGCCCACAGGTCAGCGACCCCACTGCCACCTCACCGCACACCCGCGCCACGCTGGGCGGATGGCCCATCTGTCAGCCAGCGTGGGGGTTAGTCTCCACGGTGCAGAAAGTCCCAGCCCTATTTTCTTTTCCAAAAAATGCCTTAAACTCAAAAACTTGTAAAAATCATATCCTCCTCATTTTGAATCAGTTTGTAACAAACAAAATATGTATCCGAATCAAAATTTCATGAACTTTTCAAATATGTATTTTGTTTGCTGTTTTGAACATTCCAAATATTTTCAAAACTTCAAATTCAAATAACTCGTATGAATTTGATTAAATCCATAACAAATTCAAATATATTCCAAATGGCCCATATAAAATATGTTTTCCAACCAAAATTTCATGCTCTTTCCAAATATAACATTTGTTTTCTGTTTTGAATAATTTAAATTGCTGAAAACAACTGTTTCTTATTTAATGCAATTTAAATTCCCAAATTCATAACTAATTCATTTTAATTCCAATTTCAACAAATAAAATATGTTTTCCAATCAAAATTAAATGCTCTACCCAAATATAAAATTTGTTTACTGTTTTGAACAATTAAAATTGATGCAACATTTAATTCCTCATTTAATTCCTTTAACATTGTTAAATTGGCAACTTGCTCAATTAAATTCCAAACTGGACAATTAAAATATGTTTGCATATCAGAAACATGTCATTAACATGTTCATGCCATCCATATCTCTGTTTGCATCTTATCTTGTGCATTTTGGGTTTTGTTATGCATGTTCATCTATATGACAACATATGGAATGTGTGGGCTAATTAATTCCAACTGTTGCCCCATTCCATTTAAATTGCCTAACTCGTCTACTTTATTGTTTGCCATGCTAAACAACAGTTAAATTGATGGTTAGATAAACAACTTGAACCAATTCCTATTTCTCCGGACTCCGGTTCCGATTAAATTGCTTACGTTGTTTCCCCTGTTGCATCTTGCCATGCCATGCATATAAAATAGGATCATGCTGGATCTTTTGCCGTAGTAGTAATTGTTGCATCCGGTGTTTGTTCGAGGTTCGTTGCTTCTTCGCGGATAGGATGTTGAGATGATGTGAGCAACGACAAGTTCTGTGGATGTACCTCTACTTGATGGATCTCAGGCAAGTATACTCACCTGCTGCCAAATGGCTGCCTTTCATCACTTGTTACCGATTCTTTCCGTTGTTCTTATTCTAGCCTGTTGATTCGATGCTTGTGTCTCGATCCTACTATATGTTTACCTTGCAGCCATGATATAGCCTTCCTTCCACTTCCTATTAACTGTTGTTTGTTTACCCTGTTGGCCCTTGTCGTAGTTGCATGCTTAGTGTTGTTTGCGCTCAAGTCTTGTTGTCCGTCTTATCACCTGTTTAGTTTGATAGTTGGGTTTCAATTCAATCAACAACATGTTAATGTTTTGGGTAATAATAACTTGATGTTAAGGCACCGGCAGGAGGCCCGGGTTAGGGTTTTGGAGCCTGCTAGTGTCGAACTTAATTAGGAAAAGAGTCTTGTCTACTGATCCATGATGAGCGTGCTCACCGCATCCGGGTGGTAGTATGGGACCCCCCTCGACTTAGACCTAATCTGCAGCTTGTCCGAAGAGACACACTTAGTTCGGGTGTTCCATTTGCTCCTTGCATAATGGGTTGGCCCCCCTTGGTTACTGATGATGATGATGATGATGCATATAGGGCGAGGCCTGTATTGCCGGGGTGTTGCGTCCTGCGGGAGTTTTGCACACCTGCGCTGAGTATTCGGCTACGTGGCTGGGACCTTATAGCTCCGTGGCTCCTAGGATGGGTTGTAGAGATGGTTCGAGTCGTGTCAAGCCAACCTGAGTTTTAGTTGGTGGCTTGAGTGTGTACGGGTACTGGAGCACACCCTGCAGGGATGAATCTTCTCGAGAAGCCGTGTTTTCCACGGTTATGGATTACTTGGTGAAAGTACTGGCTAACAAGTACTCAGACAACTTACACCTAATGATAATAACTTGATTAGTAATATAGATTACCTCCACCATATAAATGATGTCACCCTAATCAACAGTGTGAGTTATCCTTGGGTTGCTTCCTTAGTAGGGGGTAACATTGGATGGGTAATGTTTGGTGAGTAGTTGTAGTTGGTTACGATACGCTATCTTATCCCCCTCTGTTAGCCGGATGTTGTAGGGAGTCTATGTAGTTGTTTAGTGCAGCCCGCTGCCGCTTATTTGCAATAATCCTCTCCTTTCCGTTGAATCCAAAGTATTTGTATCTTGTGATGACTGGTTACGCCGGTATCTTGTGAGTATGGTTTATCCACTTGCCAGTACTTAACCGTACTGACCCACGAATCCTTTTTCGTGGCTGCATATTCCAAATTGCAGTCAACAGGTTTGAAGTTCTGACGACGTTAGCTTGGGAATCCCTCCGGCTTGGCCTGGGCAGGGATTGGACGCTCTCGGTTATCTTCAGGACTCTTAGTCCAATTTGTATCTTGTCCGTAGACGGACGATATGTTGTTTCTTCCGCTGTTATTTGGATCTTTGTATTGTATCAGTTGTATCCCTGACTCGTTTGAGTCATCTTGTATATATCTTTTCTGTTGTTGTTGCGGAATATTCGTGAACTGTTGTAATGTTATCACAAGTGGCAACCTGAAATCGGTTATTATGTGGATTTTGGCGGAAATGCTGAAATCTGCATAGTGCCCGATCTCGGGGCGTCAGAGTCGGTCGGCCCCCTGTTCTCGAGTAGCGTAGACCGATTGATCCGGTCCAGCTTGTATCTTGCATCATTGGGCTCCAACATGCGGTCACCCAGACGGTCAGTGACATCCCTTGGGTCAGCATAGCCGGCTAGCCCCATTGCCGAGTAGCCATCATCATATATGTTCTCCTGCATAACAGTGGGCTGCACCACCGGGTTGGCTGCTGGCGCAGCCGCACGCGGCTGTGCTGCTGCTGGCTGCTGCGTCCTCTGCCGAGTAGGCTGAGCAGCAGGACGCCGAGAAGGTCCCTCGTTGCCCCCATCTTGCCTCTTGCTGTGAGCTTTATGGGCTTGATAGCCCGCTCCTGCAGAGTTGTGTTTCTGACCGTGCTGCCGCGGCATAGCGTGCTGTTTCGTGGCGACAGCAGGGTCGTACACCTGCATCTGTTTGCTTTTACCAGAGTTCACACTCTGGCCTCTGTCCCCATCGGGAAGCGGCGATGACGCCTGGTCATGGGATCTCACAGCACGCGAGTGCACAATCTGAGAAGCGCCAGCACCCGGATTGGCTTTCCGGAACTCCTCATTCTGCCTAGCAGCCTCTAGCACTAACTCATTGAGCCTCTCCTGCTGCCTAGCGCGCACGTCGCCGGCTAGATTCGGCAACTCAGCAGCTACAGCCTCTGCAGCTCTAAGTGTTTTGGCAGGGGTGCTGTACTTGGGCCTGGTAGCAGTGTTTAGGCTAGCGGACTGGCTAGGAGCCTCACCGACTACTTCCATCTCGGCGCCTAAGTTGCGACGAGTAGCGCCTAGCTTGCTAGCCTTCCTAACAACATGAGTAAAGCCGTGGGCCTTGTTGTACTCATTTTGGTCTAGGCTAAGCTCAAGCCTAACCTTCTCCAGCTCCAGGTTCTCAGCGAGTAGCGCTTGACGCTGCTGGTCGAGCTGCACCCTCATGGTCATGAGCTCAAGCTCGGTGGGAGGCGGCATGCCCATCTGCACGGCGGATGCCGGTATCGTCGATGTCGTGGAAGGAGGTATGTAACCCGGGATGTTGTGGGGCGCCTCGTAGAGCTTGTGAACCTTTTGGGCAGCACTTGGCCCAGCAGGTTCCTCGATGACTGCCGCGGTAGCGGCCGCGCCCTTCCCGGCATCGGTAGCCGGGCCGGTCATCATCACCTCCACGCTGTCCGCAGAGCAACCAGTTGGCTTTCCGCGGGCAGCGAGCACAGGAGGAGGATCTTCCGCGACGAGCACCTCCTCTGGGAACTCGCGGATGACGGTGGTGGCGACGTAGACCAGGTGCGAGCCGAAGGAGAGCACCGAGCCGCCTGCCGGCATGGGTCTACCGCCGAAATCTCCGGCGTTGTCGGTGACGAAGTCGAAGGAGCCGAATCTGTGGACAAGGCCAAAGACCACGCGCTCCCCAGTAGCAGAAATGAGTCCCATCCGAACATGGACTCCAGCCAGCGCCGCTGGTAGCCCCACGGTGGGCGCCAACTATCGTGGTGGTATCACGGCAGATGCCATGGGATGGCTAAAGTGTTGGGGCCGATGGACGCTGGAGGTGCTTGGGGAGGGATCACACGGCGAGTAGCCGCGTGTAGGATGTCTCAAGCACTGCAAACAACTCGATCTTACCCAGGTTCAGGGCCCTCGTGTGGAGGTAACACCCCTACTCCTGCCTTTTTCTCTATTTGTGTGTTTACCGAGTAGCCGCAGTACAAATCAGGCCTTCAGCCGAGTAGCCACTCTAGCTCTCTAGTTCTCTCTGTGTGAAGTGAAGCAATGCTAAGTGTCGACCCTCGCGCAGGAGGGGGTAGGGCACCTTATATACTGGTGCCCAGCCGAATAGAATAAGACTAAAAGGTACAACGGATGGGACAGGAGCACTGCAGAACAGTGCACGCCTCCGGCTTCTCGCTGACGCGGGCGCCGTAAGTCGTCACGCCGTTCGGAGATGGGACCTGTCCACCATGTCAGTGAGATAGGGTAGGCCCCTAGCCCTGTCCTGTCCCCTCTGTCAGTGACAGGACTTGACAGGCGCCTACCACACTGTAGCCACGCCGTAGCGCGGATAAACACGCGCTCTGTAAGTTGAACCGCACGCCGGTACGGACGCAGGATACGCGGGATCCCTTGTCAGAACGGCTCCATTGACTTCTGGCCCGAGTAGGAACTCACTCCCTCTACTCGGACCAACTCCTCTACTCGGACGAACATAACTTGCTTGATTTCTCCTCTTGGCCATTGGCTGGTACGGCCGGATAGAAACATACCGGGTAGCAAGTACCGGGTAGCCGTCTACCCGGTCAAACAGCACCTTGACCTTGCCTTTAGCACTTGCCTTACCCCTACCCGGGGGTAACCCCCCGACATCACTGACAGAGGGGACAGGACGTGTCGGGGGGCCTACTCTGTAAGACTGACAGGGTGGACATGTCTTGTCAGCCGAACGGCGCGGCGACTTCTCGCACCCGCGTCAGCGAGAAGTCGGAGGCGTGCTCTGCTTCACAGTAGAGACGTCCCATCGTTGTACCTTTTAATCTTTGTTTACTCGTTGGGCACCAGTATATAAGGTTCCCAACCCCCTCCTGCGCGAGGGACATTACGCGAGAGAGCATTTATTGCAAGAGCAAGTGTTAGAGACAGAGAGAGTAGAGAGTGGCTACTCGGCTGAGAGATGACTTTGTACTGTGGCTACTCGGATATCATACATACAGAGAGATAGGCAGGAGTAGGGGTGTTACCTCCACACGAGGGCCCCGAACCTGGGTAGTTCTTGGTGTTTGCAGTGTTTCCTGAGTGCGTCTACTCGACGTGCGATCCCTCCCCGAATACCTACATCGTCCATCGGCCCCAACCTTAAGCCATCCTATGGCATATGTCTTTACTCATCCACGACAGTTGGCGCCCACCGTGGGGACAGCAGCGGCGCAGGCTGGGGTTCATATTCAGACGGGACCCATTTCTGCGTCGGGAGAGCGCGTGGTCTGTGGCCTTGTCCACGGATTCGGCTCTTTCGACTTCGTCACCGACAACGCCGGAGATTTTGGCGGCAGGCCCGTGCCAGCAGGCGGCTCGGTCCTTTTCTTTCGGCGCACATCTGGTCTATGTCGCCACCACCGTCATCCGCGAGTTCGCGGAGGAGATGCTCGTCGCGGATGATCCTCCTGCTGTACTCACTGCTCGCGGGAAGCCTACTGGCTGCTCTGCGGACAGCGTGGAGGTGATGATGACGGGCCCGACTATCGATGCCAGGAAAGGCGCGGCCGTTGCCGCTGAAGTCATCGACGAGCCGGCTGCTGCAAGGGTCCACAAGCCCTACGACATGCCCCGGAACATTCCGGGTTACGTGGCTCCTTCCACGTCAACGGCTATACCGGCTGCTCGCGTTGGCCCCACCGAGCAGCTGGGCATGCCGCCTCCCACCGACACCGAGCTCATGATGTTGAAGGCGCAACTCGAGCAGCAGTGTCAAGCGCTACACGCGGAGGCCCAGGAGCTGGAGAAGGTTAGGATTGAGCTTAACCTAGATTAGAATGAGTACAATAGAGCGCATGGCTTTACTCCCCTTTCTAGGCTGCCTAGCAAGCTAGGCACTATCCGTTGCAACTTGGGCGCTGAGCTAGCTAGAGATGGTAGGGCTGCTAGCGAATCTGCTAGTTTGAACACTGCAAATAGGCCAAAATATAGCTCCCCCGCCAAAACTCTTAGGGCTGCAGAGGCAGTTGCTGCTGAGTTGCCGCATCTCACTGGCGACGCGCGCGCTAGGCAGCAGGATAGGCTTAACGAGCTAGTGCTAGAAGCTGACAGGCAGAACAAGGAGTTCTGGAAAGCCAATCCGGGAGCTGGTGCTTCTCAGGTTGTCCACTCGCATGCGGTCAGATCTATGGATCAGGCCTCATCGCCACTTCCCGGCAATGAGAGGGACCAGAGTGTGAACTCTGGAAAGAACAAACAGATGCAGGTGTACGACCCGGCTGTCGCCGGAAAACAGCACGCTGTAGCGCGGCCGCCCGGCCAAAACACAACTCTGCAGGAGCAGGCTATCAAGCCACTAAATATCACAGCAAGTGGCAAGGAGGAAACCGCGCGGGACCATCTCGGCATCAGGCTGCCCACCCGGTCCAGTAGAGGGTACAGCCGCAGGCAGTTGTGGCAGCGGCCAACCCGGTTGCTCAACCCGGCCCCGTGCCACAAGACCGCTATGACGATGGGTACTCGGCAATGGAGATGGCCGGGTACGCTGATCCAAGGGACGTCACTGATCGTTTGGGTGACCGGATGCTGGAGCCCAGTGACACAAGATACAAGTTGGACCGGATTCACCGATCCGAGCTAATTGAGAAGAAGGGGCCACCCGACCCAAGCTGTTTTGGCCACCGCATCATGGGAGAGCCTTCCGTGAACAAGTTCCAGTTGCCCAGGAGGACCAAGTCGTATGATGGGAGCACCAAGCCAGAAGACTGGCTGAATGACAATGTCACCGCTGTGCATATTGCAGGCGGCAACCGGAGATGGGCCGTGAGATATGTTCTGCAGATGCTGGAGGGCCCTGCCCGGATCTGCCTCAACAACTTGGCCAAGGACAGTATCAACTGCTGGCTTGACTTCTCGGAAGCCTTAATCAGCAACTTCACCAGCACGTACAAGAGGCCGAATAGGCCGCAGCAGCTTTCAGCTTGCAAGCAGCGGGAAGAGGAGACCGACCGGGAGTACCTTACTTGGTGGAGCACTTTGAGGAACACCTGTGAGGGTGTGAACAATTCACAGGCAATCGCCTGGTTTGCTCAATGCTGCAGGCATGGCAGCATGTTGTGGCAAAAGCTGTAGAGAGAGATGCCGAGTACGCTCGCCGAGACGATCAAGATAGCTGATATGTATGCACTCGGGGACCCTACTCAGCCTCTGCTCGACACTTTCAAGCCGAGAAGGAAACACCATGATGGCGGTAGACGCCATGACTTCCGCAACAAGCGCAGAGATGACCGACCCGATACTCGGTATTGGTTTGATCAAGTGAATGTTGTGAACCAAGACACTACGGCTGCAGGGAGTAGCCAAAGGCAAAAAAACTGCTGCAGCCCAATACGGGCAGAACCAGAATCAGGGCCAAGGCATCAAGAAGCCATACAATGCTCCTCAGCAAGGTAACAGCAACCCGGACGCAGGAGATGCTCAGAGATTTGTCTTTGAGAACATGAAGGATGGGCTATGCAGCTTCCATACTCGGCATCCGAGTAGGCTAGCCAACCACACTACCCGACAATGAAGCTGGTGGGACCGCATCAAGGGTGAAGGGTTTGGTCAGCTGCCCCCTCCTCCTCCTCTACCACTCTCGGGAGCCAACGTGCAGCCTATCCGAGCAGCTGCTCCTCGGCCAGCAGTGAATCTGAGAAGGGACAATGTGAACCAAGTGGCTCAGGGAGCCAACCGCAACTACAACTACGACAACCGCAATGACCGCAACCGCAACTACTACACCCGCAACAACAACAACAACAACAAGAACAATGGTGGTGGAGACCGCAACCAGTACCAGGAGCACCATGAGAGCTACATGGTATTCACAACCGAGCCAGATGACAAGCAGTCGCAGCATAGGCGTGCGATGGAGGTGAATGCAGTGATCCCAGCTGTGCCTCACTATCTGCACTGGTGCGAGCAAGAGATTACCTGGTCCAGAGATGATCATCCCAAGGTGATGCCCAATCCGCGTACATATGCACTAGTGGTGGATCCCACCTTCCTGGGGACCAAGAAGAACGTGAGGTTCATCAAAGTGCTGATTGACAACGGCAGCAGCATCAACATCATGTACCAAGATACCCTGGAGAAGCTCGGCCTTGCCGAGAACATGCTGCTACCCAGCAGGACCACTTTCCATGGTATTGTGCCGGGAGTGTCTTGCGCTCCAATCGGCCGCATCTGGGTAGATGTGCTTATCGGCACCAGGGAGAACTGCCGCACCGAGTGCCTGCAGTTCGAAGTGGTTGATCTTCAGAGCCCATACCATGCTCTACTCGGGAGGCGTGCGCTCACCAAGTTCATGGCCTCAACCCATGCAGCCTACCTGAAGATGAAGCTACCTGGTCCCAATGGTGTCATCACCATCTCGGGTGATTACAAGCGCTACTTGGAGTGCGCATCTGCGGGTTCTCTGTTGGCAGAGTCCATGGTCATTGCTGCTGAGAAGAAGAAGATACACGAGGTGGTTGCTATGGCTCAAGCAGCCAAGTCGGTATGCCTGGCATGCCTGGTACTCAGTGTGGAGCAGCTTTCCAGGCCTCCCAGGAAACCAAGAAGGTGCATGTGGACCCTGAGTTCCCAGACCGTGTTGCCATCATTGGCGCCGGGTTGGGCGAGAAATAGGAAAGCGAGCTCATCCACTTCCTCCGTGAGAATCGGGATGTCTTCGCATGGTCCAATGAGGACTTGCCGGGTGTCCCGAGGGAATTGGTTGAGCACTCGCTGCATGTGCGTCCTAACGCCAAACCAGTTAAGTAGGCAATGCGCCGCTTCTGTGATGAGAGGAGGAAAGCTATAGGTGATCAGATCACCAAGTTGCTGATAAGCGGATGCATCATGGAGGTACTGCATCCGGATTGGCTGGCCAACCCGGTTATGGTTGAGAAGAAGAAGGAAGACCCCAAGGACGAGACAGCATGGTGCATGTGCGTGGACTACACCTACCTGAATAAGGCCTGCCCCAAGGACCCGTTCCCGCTACCCGGCATAGATCAGGTGATCGACTCCACTGCCGGGTGTGAACTTTTGTCTTTCATTGATGCCTACTCTGGTTTTCACCAGATACCTCTTAACGTGGCTGATCAAATAAAGACAACTTTCATTACCCCGTACGGGGCTTATTGCTATCGTGTTATGTGTTTTGGGTTGCGAAATGCTGGGGCTACCTATCAGAGAAGCATGCAGAAATGCTTGCATGATCAAATTGGCAAGAATGTGCAGGTGTACGTAGATGACATTGTCATCAAAACGAAAGAAACACATACTCTGCTTAGTGATATTGAGGAAACATTTGCTAGCCTGCACAAGTACAGGATGAAATTGAATCCGACTAAATGCACCTTTGGCGTCCCGGCTAGCAAGTTACTCGGTTTCTTGGTATCCAGCCGGGGCATTGAGGCCAATCCTTCAAAGATAAAAGCTATAGAGAGCATGTCTTTGCCGAGATCACTGAAGGATGTGCAAAAATTTACCGGGTGCTTGGCTTCTCTTAGCCGATTCCTGGGAAGAATGGGTGAGAAGGCCTTGCCTCTTTACCAGCTCATGAAGAAAAGTGATAAGTTTGTCTAGACATCACAAGCTGATGTGGCCTTCAAAGAACTCAAGACCATGCTGGGTAGCGCTCCCATCCTGGCAAGCCCGCTACCTAAAGAGCCAATGTTACTATACATTGCAGCAACCAACCGGGTAGTCAGCGTGGTGATAGTGGTGGAAAGATAAGAGGAAGGCAAAAAGGTGCAGCGGCCAGTGTATTATCTCAGCGAGGTGCTATCCAGCTCCAAGCAAAACTACCCGCACTACCAGAAGATGACATACGGCGTATACCTGGGTGCCAAGAAGCTCAAGCACTATTTCCAAGAGCATCCCATCACAGTGGTGAGTACTGCTCCCATCTCGGAGATCATGGGAAACAAGGAAGCAAGCGGGCGGGTAGCCAAGTGGGCAATTGAGCTAGCCGCGTACACCCCTCTGTACGCGAGAAGAGAAGCGATCAAGTCACAAACTCTGGCAGATTTCTTGGTGGATTGGGCCGAGATGCAGTATGATCCTCCCTTGCTAGAAACCAACTACTGGAAGATGCATTTTGATGGCTCCAAAGTAAAGGAAGGGCTTGGTGCTGGCGTGGTGCTCACGTCACCTAAGCGAGATCAACTCAAGTACGTACTGCAGATCCTTTTCAAGGCATCCAATAATGTGGCCGAGTATGAGGCACTGGTACATGGCCTGAGGGTAGCCAAGGAGATCGGAGTTCAGCGCATTGTCTGTTATTGCGACTCGGATCTCGTGGTGCAGCAGGTATCCGGCAATTGGGATGCTTTGGATGCCAACATGGCGTCCAACCTGTTTCTGGTGCAAACCATGACTGGATTCTTCGAGGGGTGTGAATTTCATCACATACACCGAGCTGAGAATGATGCAGCTGATGAGCTGTCCAAGTTGGGGTCTTCTCGGCAGTTTATCCCGGCTGGGATTGCCTTGGAGCATTTTGAGAAAGCCGTCCATCAAGCCATCCCCCAACTCGGAGTCCATCTTCGTTCCATCTCTGCCAGGAGCGGAAGTTGTTCCCATGAAAATTGATTGGGAGGCTGCAAAAGAGAACCCGGGGACTGCCATCTCCAACCCGGGGACTGGCACTTGCAACCAGGGGACTGCTCCATTCAACTCGGGGACTGTCGCATTCATTGAGGGGATCATTTCTCAGTACTTGGGGACTCGCCCTCAACTCAGAAGAGGTCTTGGTAGCTGATCCAATGGAAGTGGACGAACCAGTGTTTCCCATCTGGGAAACACCGAGTTGGGCTCTGCCCATATTATCCTTTCTAACGGATGGCACATTGCCAAGTGATGAGGTCACAACCAGGCAAATACAGAGAAGATCCAAGGGCTATACCATCATCAACAAGGTGCTGCACAGAAGGAGTCCTACTGGCGTGCTGCAACGCTGCGTTGAGCCAGAGGAAGGAGAGGAGATCCTCAGAGAGATACACCAAGGAGAATGCGGGCATCACGCCTCTTCTCGGGCTCTGGTCAACAAGGCTTTTTGGCATGGCTTCTTTTGGCTCACTGCTTTGCGGCAAGCTGAAGATATAGTGAAAAATTTCAACGGGTGCCAGAGGTTTGCAAGCAAGATTCATATGCCAGCATCCGAGTTGAAAACCATTCCCATTACTTGGCCGTTTGCTGTCTGGTGCTTGGATATGGTAGGCCCCTTCAAACCAGCTAGAGGCAACATGACTCACATCTTAGTCATGGTGGACAAATTCACCAAGTGGATTGAGGTCAAGCCTATTCGGAAGTGTGATGGAGTCACAACTGTGAGTTTCCTGAAGGATGTCATTCTGAGATACGGCTACCCGCATAGCATCATCACTGATAATGGCACAAACTTTGCTGAGGGTGCATTCGCAAGATTCTGCAGAGAGAAGCGGATCCGGCTAGATGTTGCATATGTTGCGCATCCGGCCTCCAATGGGCAAGTTGAAAGAGCAAATGGCATGGTCCTATCCGGGATAAAGCCATGGCTGATTGAGCCATTACAGCGAACACCTGGTTGTTGGCTGGACGAGTTGCCGGCGGTGTTGTGGAGTCTAAGGACTACCCCTAACCGATCAACCGGAGACATGGTCCTTAGGCTCATGCAGCGCACGGCCGGGATGCACAAGCTATCCCCTCCGTGGGAAGGGCCTTTCATCGTGAGGAAGGCTCTACACAATGATGCCTACTATCTAGTTCACGCACAGGAACCCCAGAAGAACAGGCCGCATAAAGCGGGAGAGGAATCCAAACGTCCCTGGAATGTAGCTCTACTCCGCGTTTTCATTCATGAGCAAAAAGTTGTATGTATCTCCTTAACCGAGTTAAAATTTTAGTCGGCACTCCGAATTCAAACTCGGGGACTGCTTGTGCAAAAACCTTGCCTTGTGTTGTTTAGTTTATTTTCTTTGTACTCAGTTGGTCTGCTTAGAATTTCATGCGCATATCTAGTAGTGTGTTTAAACCCACGGGCCAACTCTTCGACTCGGCTGCTGTCCGCAACCCGGCTTCATGGCAAGCAAGAGAACAAGCCAAAGGTCAATGAACACACGAAAAATTGCTAAGGGAAATAAAGGTGTAGCAACCGAGTAGGGTGTTCTTTACTATACTGAGTCTCTTTTCGGTTAAGTGGTGGGCAGCGTTACCATGCAGTTTTCTAAGTGGCTAAGTATCTGAAACTTGAACTTTGAAATCTTGTGACTCGACTACCAAAAAGCCACAAGTGGCAGGTAAGAGCAGAGACGAAGAGAACGAGTGAATGAAAAATGCAACTCGGGGACTTGCATTGAAACGCAACCCGGCATTGAGCCAGAGTTGCTAAAGTGTTAACCAAATAAAATTGAGGCAAAGGACTTAAAACATAAACTTGTTCGATACATGTGCACCCGGCATCCTGAGGATCTGATGAGATTGTTTAGAGATAAAGTTTGTAGGAGTTAAGAAAAAGTGGAGGCAGTATCTGTGTTGGTGTTGGTAGGCGTTTCCAGCTCGGAGGCAGCGGCTGTAGAGGTTGGCTCGGCTGAAGAAGGAGTTGGAGTGGTAGAGATCGGCTCCGATGCAGAGTTGGAGGCTTGAGTGGCTTGAGTGTTGGGTAGAGGATAGAGCTCGGTAGTCACAGTCCCAGTCACGCCCAACTCGGGAGCAAGGTCATCAACCACCATCTCGGTGGTGATGGTCGCTTCCTGTGCGGCGGATTGCGGCTGCTCAGCCTCTGAGTTGGCTCCCGTCCCGGAGTCCTCCGCAGTGCCGCGTTGCTCGCTCTCCTCCTGCTCGGACTCTTCATGCTCGGACCCTTCCTGCTCCTCGTCATCCTGGCCTTGGTCTTCGCCGGCATCGTCCTCGAACTCGGCCTCGCCCTCATCCGCATCATCTTCAGCATCTGTATCCGGCTTGGTGGGGCCGTCGATGTATAGACTGGTGTCAGCATAGGAGGCAAGCTCATAGGCCACTTCTTTCCGGCGGGAGCCGCACTCAGGATGCTTAGTCCACTTGGATCCATTGCGGCGAGTTCCAATCCTATCGAGATCTAGGTTCTCGTACCAGGACAGAATGAAGTGAAGGAGCTCGTCAGCGCCTGCCCGAGCTGCGGAAGCACGCCACTTCTTAAACTCCACCTTGACGTGGTCTAGATTCTCGGCAATGCCGCGGAAGGTCTCCGGAACGTCCTTCTCGGGCCAGAGCAGCTTGTGCAGTTTGATTGCAGTAGACACCATGGAGGTGCCCAAGCCTTTGAGGGAGCGTATTTGGGTTTTGAGGTTGACTAGATGATCGTTGATGCTGGAGGTATTGTCAACGCTCAGACCAGATGCGGCCCTGGCCTGCCTTGCCTTGTCCGCGGCAGTTTCACCAGCGGAACGAAGTTCCAGGAAGATATCTGAATCAGGGGGTACATAGTTGGATCAGAAAGAGTGACCGAGAAGAAATAAGAGACTGGGTAGAAGAAGGCAGAGAAGAAAAAAGCCAAGCAAAGTAAAGAGTAGCGGCAACTCACATTCCATCTCTACCACCAGGGCTCTCAGCTTGATTTTCTAGTCCTCTGCTTCTTGGATTTGCTTGTCCTGGAGGTGGCGCGAGTCGCTGATTTGAGCCTCGAGTGCCTGGTTCCGTTCCTTCAGGATTTGAATTTCCATCTCGAGTGCCCGCTTCTCGGCGGCAGCTGTTTTCTCGATGTCCTACTTCTCGCGGACATGGTTGATGGCCGTTTGGAGTGCATCTGCAAGATCAACCTGAAGTTTCTCGAACTCCGCCTGCTCAGCCTCTCGCTCCTTCTGCAACTCGGCCTCTCGGGCCTGCACTTGCTGGTGTGCCTCAGCAGGAGTGAGGCATTGCAAATGTTGTTCCCGGAAGTTCTTATATTCTTCTGCAGGAAGAACAACACTCATTAGCAGAGTAGCCAAATGAGAAAGGGAAAATACATAGAAGAAAGAAAAGTACTCACCTTCCAGAGAAGAGATTTTACTCTGCGCTGAGACAGCGAAAACCTCGCAATCCTGGTGTCTCTCCACCAGGGCCTTGAGATCGCCTACAGAGAAGATAGCAGTTGAGCAAAAAGCAAAAAACGGGCGTAAGTACAAAACACACAAATCCTGATTCTAAAATCTTACCTTCAATTTCAGAAAGCTTGAGAGTGCGGTCCATGGCGTTCTTCTCCAAGGCATCCCTGTCGCTCTTGTCAGCTTCCAGAGCTCGGTTCCGAACTCTGACTTGGTGGTGATTCCAGAGAAGCTGGCGGAAGATCTTTGTCCTTTCCTGGACACTATCCTGCAGGGAAAAAGGAAGGATTATGAGTTTTGGAAGTTTTGGAAGATTTGACCCGAGTAGATATCAACTCGGTTGAGTTTTCACCTACTCGGCCCGAATCTCGGGGACTGCGGTGATGGCTAAGAAAAGAGAAGGAGAAATAGGAAACTGGCAACTCGGAAGACTCAGAAAGAGCGAAAACACTTAACACATAGCTTTGCTCGATCTCCTCAATGGACTTGCGCAAGACGAACAACTTGCTGGCCAGAGTGCTGCAGGGACTGGGTACCGCCATGCCAACAGGCCCGATGTTGGCTTTGTTCCAGTCTATCCGGCAATGATCGAGTTTTCCCAACTCGGTACCATCCCAAGCGGCGTGCCGAATACCTTTCTATCCCAAGCCTTCTCGATGTGGCCTACCCAGTCCAAGATGGCTGCGATGCCTGCTTCGGGAAGCTCCTCATAATCCTCGCCGCGGGAAGAAATTTCCTTAATAATCAAGGAGTCCTTCTTTCCCTTGGACCTGGAGCGGCTCATGGCCTTGTGTTCTTTAAGAGTAGTGATCCGCTCCTCTTCCTGGGTCATGTGAATCTTGTGGTGCTCCTGCAGATCTCTCCAGTAATCAGGAAGCTTGGAGCCAACCTCCTTATCGCTGGCACCAGCGCCTGCACCCTGCTCCTCTACAAGGCCAAAGGTGGCAGTAGTTGGGACCAGGCTAACGTTTGGATTGGGCAGCTTCTTCTTCTGGCTGGGCACCAGCTTGGTGTTCCAGGCCGACTACGTTGTCTGCTTGTCTTGCGGCTTGAAGGGCAGCAACGGCTACCCAGCCTGTGCGACGCCACGCTTTGGTTGATGCCGGGTTGGCTCAGCAGTTGTCTTGGCGGATTTCTTGGTGTTGGGTAGAGGTACTTGCGGAGAAGGTAGAATTGGTTGGCGAACTGGCGGAGAGGCTCAGCAGTTGTCTTGGCGGATTTCTTGGAATTGGTTGGCGAACCCGGCAAGTGTTAGAGACAGAGAGATCAGAGAGTAGCTACTCGGCTGAGAGACAACTTTGTACTGTGGCTACTCGGATATCATACATATAGAGAGATAGGCAGGAGTAGGGGTGTTACCTCCACACGAGGGCCCCGAACCTGGGTAGTTCTTGGTGTTTGAAGTGTTTCCTGAGCGCGTCTACTCGACGTGCGATCCCTCCCCGAATACCTACAGCATCCATCGGCCCCAACCTTAAGCCATCCCATGGAATCTGTCTTTACTCATCCACGACAATTTTACCGTTTGCACTCTAGGGTTTTTACCACGCCTATAAATACAGGGCACAGTGAAACCCTAATCACAAACGCCATCTCCCATAGCTTCTTCTTCAACCTCGAGCTGCACCATAGGAGCTCAAGACCGCAGCTCGGAGCTCCACCACCAAGCTTCACGCGCACAGTCGCCGCAGCTCGACAGAATCGGCCCGCCGATCCGCACCGCCGCGCCGCGTTCAACAAACCCCATCTCCGCCGCCGACTCCTGGTATACCTCCTTAGATCTAAGCTTTCATTTCTGGATCTAGAACTCGCGTTCTTCGTGTTCATCGCATTCACCCCTTTTCTAATTTTATTTCTCCTTTTCGCTTTTCACTAGATCTTCTCCAATGGCTCCCAAGGCCCCTCCCAAGTCTAAGGCCAAGGCTACTGCTGTAAAGCAAAAGCCGAGTCAGACCATCACGGCCAACTGGGCCAGGTCGACTGTCACGCAAGACAAGCTGGAAGTGCTGGCCGAGTCTGGGGTCCTCCCTCCTCGATCGGAAATCTCATGGAGGGCTCCCGAAGAGGAGAGTCGGCCTTCACCTAAAGAAGGTGAAGTTATAGTCTTTCTCGAGCACGTGACTCGGGGTTTCCGTCCCCCGGGTCATCCTTTCTTTCGTGAGATTCTTCACCACTACAAACTCCGGGTCTTTGACATGGGCCCAAATTCGATTCTCAACATTTGTCATTTCATTGTTCTTTGCAAATCGTACCTCTGCATCGCCCCCAATATCGCATTATTCCTTGAACTTTTCTAGTGCAAACCTTGCTGCAAAAATAAGGATGGTCCCCTCCTTGTATGTGGAGGTGTGGCCATCCAAAGACGCAAAAAATCTTTGATGCCGACTCTTAAACTTCACACCCATGTGAAGCATTGGAAAAAAACCATCTTTTATTGCAAAGACACTTCATCACCCCGCGAGAAGCCTCTGTCGGGTTTTTTTATTGAAACCCTTTCTCTTAGTGATAATCTGAGCGCCTTCTCTCCAGAGGGCGATAGACAGGCCATCCAACCCCTCCTTCTCAAACTCTCTATCTTAACAGCCCACGATCGTTGTGGGTTGAATGTAATCAAGACCTGGATCAGCTGTAGGATCCAGCCCAATAGTATTCGCAAGAAAATTCTTTGCGAATACTCGGGCCACTTGACCGACTCTCTCCGATACTCGGAGAAGTCATATCCGACCCTCGATGTTAACAAGGCCATGAAGAACTTTCTGGATGAGAAGGTGGAGGTCATCAAGTGCATCTCTGGGCTCTCCCCTTCACCCGCACAAACCCGGCTCCACCAGTAAGAACCGACTAATCTCCTCTGTACCCGTTAATTTTTCAAACACGCGTATACTAACTTTTATCTTTGCTGTTCTTACTCAGGAATCTGATGATTGGTGGAAGATTGAATCCCCTCCTCCTTCAGAAAACTTGGAAGACGAAGAGCCGAGTGAAAACGAAGAAGGTGATTCCGAGTTACTAAACAACTATTTTGTCGACTTACTAGACCAAGACTCTCCTCCCGCCTTCATTCCTGACATTACGCCACAATCACCAGCACCGGCTGAAAAGGCCGCTTCTCAGTCTGAAGAAAGCGAGCCCGAACAACCTGAAGCCGAGTTAAGCAAGAAAAGGAAATCCAGGGGAGTCACGTTCAAGGTGCCATACTCCTCCATGACCACAGAGCTGTACTCATATGCTGGTATGTGCAAACTTAATGAATATCTAACTATTGTATCATCACAGAAGGTTGCATCTCCTCCAACCAAGCGTCGGGCAACTCTGTCTTCACTGGGTGACGAGGGCCTCAACCCCGGACTTCCCCTTCGATCGCCCTCTCGCCGAGCCGGTACTCCTTCATCTCATCACAATTATGTTCCTCGAAAATATCCAACTCCGAGTCACCCCTTAGCCGGAAAACTCCGAGTCTCAATTTCCAACTCTCTGTAAGTGTCTTCCGGGTCAAGCAACAATCTTCCCAGTGATTTCATCGTGAATACCGAGTAAATTTCATAACTTTCTTGACTATATCCCATATACTTTGCATGTTTCACCTTTATCAACCACTAAACACATTGGTTTTGTTCCCTCAGAGCCAAGGTCACACTCAGCGATCCGGTTGAAACCCCCGCCGAAGTCCCGATGGCGGTTGACCCGGAGGGCAACACCAATCCCCAGCCCGCCGAAGAGCCCGCTAATGAAGCCAACCCAGTAAACGAGTCTCCTCCTTCCACCCCCCAGCCGACTGATCCCGAGGTTGAATACCTTGGAACATAAAAGGTAGTTGCTACTCCAAAGACCGCCGCTGCCAGATTTGACGCGGGGAACATAAGACAACACCACCACCGGCTGACCGGGATGCTAGCTCTTCCAGGCCGATTCTTAGTGGCCATGATTTTGAAAAGCTACTGAAGGAGTATCGCGCCTTGAAAGCAACTGAAGACGAGATTGTCGAGTCTTTGGCAGCTAAGCACCAGGTTTGTTTAACTGATGTTATTTATATGCTTATTCTAGTCCCCAAGTTCCGAGTAAACTGTCCACAGTCACTCGGTACTTGCAAATATATAGTCTTTCTTATACAAGCTTTAGAATACCTTAGTCCCTAAGTTCCGAGTAAACTGTCCACAGTCACTCGCTACTTGCAAATATATTTGAGAACCGGTAGAACTTGTTTTTTGTGCATTAAACTGGACAGCCAAATCCAGTTCCCATGTATCTCTTGAAGCTCATTGCCGACTGATATTTCTTTGCCCTTTTCAGGCTTATGTAACTCGTACTGATGAAGTACTTGCAAAAAAAAAATGAGCTCCTGCAAGCTGAAGTGAAACTCCGTGAAGAACTGGAGGCCAACCTCAAGGATCTCTCCAAGAAATACAAGAAGCAGACGAAGAAACTCCAGAACACTGAGGAGTTCGTCAAGAAACTCACAACTGTCATAACCAAGACCTATGACTCCATCATAGGTAAGGCACAGCTATTTTCCCACTATCGCTTTGTGTTAATCGGATTTCCCTATTTTACGAGGTTTTGACCCGGATCACACTATCTTACTCCCCTTTATGTATTGCAGGTCCAAATGAAGTTGCTGGGGAACACGACGACCTCCAAAAGCTCAAGATACTGAAGAACGTCATCCGGCAATTTGAGGCAGGGATAAACTGGACACTCAAAGCTGTGAAGTTGGCCGGTGACTACACTGGTGTAACACACATGCTTGAAGCATACTCGATAGTCCCTGCTTGGATTGATGCCTGGAAGCGCTCAGCATGCCGGGTTGGCGTGACACGCGGGCTTGCCTTGGCTAAGGCCTACTACCCCAAGATTGAGCCGGGAAAGCTTGTAGACAGGTTTCCCGAGTTCAAGACCGATGGTACCAAATTCTCGGGAAAAGATCTCAAGGCCATCAACACCCAAATTCGACACTCGGCTAGCTTGATAGCAGAAAACCTTGACGTGAACAAGCTTACCGCCCCATTCGATGATGAGGATAAGCCGGTTCCCTTCCATGCTCCTACACCCTTTGACATGTTCTCTCGCTTCAAGGCGGATCTTGCCAAGGAAAAGGCCGAGGCCGGTACTGCACCAACTTCGTCAACTCCGATAGTTCCTCCTCCAGCTCGTGCTCCCTCCACGGGTGAGCCGGACATTGACCCGGAGAAAACGCCAGAGGTGACTCCTGAAGAACCGGCCACCAAGACCATGCATGATGGCTCGGCTGCAGCGGCCGAGTAATGCTACTCCCTCTTATCAGTAAACAATCATTCGGCCAATGGGCATTGTAATATGCCTTTTAAACACTGCTATTTGATAGTGCGTCTGTGCACTTTTTTGTATTCTTCCTAAGGCTTGTAATACTTTAAACTTCTGCTGTTTCGATGACCCTTCTGGTTGTTGCTTTGGTATGCACTTTATAAACCCATTTTTGCACAACTTTACTGTTATATGCTTTGTGAGAAAGATGCCGAGTCTTGGTCTTAGGATTGTGAAATTTTTTACTCACAAGTCCCCAAGACCCGGACTCTGGGTCTGAGGATTCTTGACTTGAGAAATTTTGTTTTCTCAAGTCCCCAAGTCCCAAACTTTCATTGACATGAAGGTGAAGGCTTAATCTGTGCAACATCACCCCTTATAAATTCCTGATATCTATGTACGCTTGTACATTTTGAAGTTATGCGTAATATGTAATGAGTTTCCGGCTGTCGCCTTTGCTCTGCAAAACTTATGGTTTAGGTGACCCTTTTGACCCTTCTGAAGCTATAAGCCGGTTTTCGCATGGATTTTCAATGTTGCTATAACTCTAATAAAAACAGGGTCAGGCAAGTCCCAATGGGCATCATGACTGATTGGATTTATAGGTTAGCAAACACGCCTTTTTGTTGCGAGTCACATCAAGCTTAAACCAAAAAGGCGAAAAAAAATTTGGCTCTATTGTCTGGGTTACGAGATTGCAACTTTACTTATTGCAAGTAATCAGTCCTCACAACCGAGTGGCATCGTGGCCGGGTCTTAGTATGCAACTTTGCTATTCAAGCAATCAGCCCCCAAGACCTACATATGTGTACTACACAACAATAGGCTTTCTGCTCTACCGGCTTACAGATAGCTTGAACACTAAAAAAGGAAAAGATGCGCAAATTTAGACCCACTAAATCATACGACTTACTATTGGAAAACATATTTGAATGAAACAACACACTAATAAATACAAAGCATGATCAATTGTAGAAAAATATGCAAGGAACTGACAAAATTTAAGGAACAAAATAACTATCATGATTTAACCATTTCTTTATTGATATGAAAAGGTTAGGTCAGCAGGCCGCCTCACTAAAAACCCTCCAGTCCACGTAGGTACCCTGGATAGGAAAAGAGCACGTCTAAAACATGCTGCCTGTTACATCGTGTAATACAATTTACAAGCCGAGTCTATGCTAAGTGTAGTAAGGGCGCAGCTGGGCCACGTTCCATGGTCGTTCGCGCTCTTGCATCGAAAAGGTGGAATGATTAGTGTCATTCACATAGTCCGACTCTTTCCTTGCATCCACTAGGTAATACGATCCATTGTGTAGATTCCGGCTTATAATGAACGGGCCCTCCCATGGGGGGACAACTTGTGTTTTCCCTCTTTAGATTGCGCCCAACGCAGCACCAGGTCTGCTTCCTGAAAAACACGCGTCCTGACCCTCGTTTTCCATGTGCTCCAAGGAGACCGCTCCAAGGCTTGCTCTATGTGCTCTTCTAACATGTCCACAGCGTCTTGCCGGGTCTTCTCGTTTTCCACCTCAACATAGGCCGCCACCCGTGGCGAGTCATGGATAATATTACTTGGGAGGACCGCCTCAGCACCATAAACCAAAAAAAACAGGGTCATTTGAGTAGACCTGTTAGGTGTAGTATTGATTCCCTAAACCACAGAGGGTAACTCCTCAACCCATGCTCTAGCAGCTCGGAGTCACGGGACTCGTAATCGTGGTTTTAACCCATGAAGTAGCTCTTGGTTTGCTCTCTCCACCTGACAATTGGCTTGTGGATGGTGTCGCACCCGGACTTCTAGAGGATACTCACAGTCCGCTAAACAGTAGAACAAATGGCTTACGGGGCATACCGGCACCCGCATCTCAATATGAGCAGGCCAACACGTAAACGTGTGACAACCATTCTCTACTATCCATCGTCTGCGTAAACCATCCCATAGAAATCAGGACACTTCCGTTGACGTACTTCATAACATACACACATGGTACGTCAACGGCATTAGAACAACTGATATCACAACATATCTCTAAGACACAAAAGATTGAAATAAGTTGCAAATATCTCTCACTAGAGCAGAGATAGCAAATACAATCATCCAGAGGACACATGTCCCAACAATTCATCATTACAACACAGCGGAAGCATCCAAAGTGTCTGAGTACAGACAAGATCCAAATAGGCCTAAGAGGCCGGAAACGAAAAGACGGAGCCCATCCACGATGTCTCGGATCCTGCCCGGGTCCGCTATCTACTCATCAGCAGCCTCGTCATACTCCACGTAGTAGCCATCACGGGGATCCTCGTAAGCGTAGTCTGCGGAAACCACAGCCCCAAAGGGGTCAGTACATAAACGTACTGGCAAGCAAGACTCACAATTCACCAAAGTGTACCCCACAACATCAAGCACAGATGCTTTGGGTTCAACGGAAGGAAAGGGGTGATACAAAAGATGCGGCAGCTGGCTGCACTAACCACTACAGAACATACTACAACTTCCGGCTAACAGAAAGGAGATAAGATAGCATATCGTAACCAACTACCAACTAACTCCAAACAAACCCATCCTGGATCTCGCCCCTTATCCAAAGAAGCAATCCGAGGATAACTCACACATTTGGATTAATGATGGTTCAAGTTATTGTGACAATAAGACTATTACTAGTCAAGTTATCATTAGTTAGGTGTAATTTGTTCTGAGTACTTGTTAGCTAGTACTTTCACCTAGTCAACCATAACCGCGGAAAACACGTCTTCTCGAGAAGATTTACCCTGCAGGGGTGCACCAATTTGGCCGTACACGTAAGAATAACCCGCCAGATGGAATGCCTCCCACCAAGCGGGGCACTCATCACAACTCAACTCTTCTTCGCATCAAGCCCAAAGAACCCCGTCCAATTGAGCGCACGCCTAATCAAGCCCCACGAAGAAAAGGGGACCCTCATAGCACTTGTCGTGGTGGTGTCACGGCAGATGCCATGGGATGGCTAAAGATGTGGGGACGATGGACGCTGGAGGTGTCCGGGGAGGGATCACGCGACGAGTAGCCGCGTGAGGTAAGATCCACACAACACAAACAACACGATGTACCCAGGTTCAGGGCCCTCGTGAGGAGGTAAAACCCCTACTCCTGCCTTTCTCTATGTATTACGATGTCTCTCCGAGTAGCCACAGTACAAATGGTATCGCTACCGAGTAGCCTCTCTCTCCTCTCCGAGTAGAGCTAGGTTAAGAACTTAGGGTTTCTAGGGTTTCCGAATGAACCTCTGAGAGCATGCCTCGCGCAGGAGGCGGCGGGGCACCTTATATACACGGTGCCCAGCCGGATACGTCCAAATCCTAGACAAGTGTCGACATAGTGTGCACACTGTCCTTTCTCCGAGTACCCGCTGACAGCTTTGGTCGTTGATCTTGGCTGCTTCTGTAAAGTCGTTGGGCAAAACTAGGGGACAGACTGGTATCACTGTACCTAGGCACAGAGTAGGCCCCCCTTATCCTGCCACCGACTGCTTCCATGCTGTCACTGTCAGGCAGGTCGTCCCCACGTGAACAGTAGTTCGAATGCTGCCAAGTACGGACCCAGGATACGCGGGATCCTGTGTCAGAACGGCTCCTTTGACTTCCTGCCCGAGTAGTTTCCCGCCAAAGGTTCCCGCCAATTGTACTCGGGCCAAACCTTCTACTCGTCAGGGCAGAACTTTATTGATATCTCCTTCTGGTCATCTTGAGGTGAGACCGAGTAGCAGTCGACCGGGTAGCGAGTACCCGGTAGTCGGCTACTCGACCAAACCTCTCTTCTGTAAGCGGCCTTTACCACCTGTCTTTACCCTACTCGGGGGTAACCCCCCGACAGCAGTCCCCGAAGCTGGTTGAGTCTTGCGAACTTGTTCACTAGGCTCTGCCAGCTTAAAACCAGCCTTTGCATCTCATCCATCGAACCTCAAGATGCCGAGTAGGTCCTCCGAGTAGCTATCTGGAAAGTACCTTGAGTTTCCTTTCTTCCGAGTAGCGCTTGCTTTCTACTCTGTAACCGAGTAAAAAGACTTAGCGAAAATTCGCAAACTGAGCCTCTGCGGCGCAGAGCAACATCCAGCCCTTCACGCAGGCACTGCACACGTGTCAAGCATCCACGACCTCGTCGTTTGGTTGCCCAGGACACGACGCCACGTGCCCAGTTTTCACGCTGTGGGCCCACCGGCCGTCATGTCCCATCACGCGCAATTACTGGCCACGATCTGATGGTGGGATCAAATGCGGCCGTTACGCGCGCAGCCCGCGCTTGTGTGCGTTTCTAGCCGGCCACAGGACCCACCACACGCCACAGTCGATCCCACTTCCGCGGTGGTAACGGTAATCTCGCGAGGGAGATATAAATACCCCCGCGGTAACTTCCTTTTCTTCTTCCCTGCACTTTTCCCCTTCTGCCTCTTGTTCTTCTTCGCCACCGAGCCCTCCGCCGCCGCGCAAGCTTCCGCGCCGCCGCGGACTCACTCCACCGAGCAACTCCACTCGAAAATCATCCACTCCTCCCACTCGCAACGATGGCCAAGGCTAGCTGGGCGGGTTCCTCCGTCACCAAGGCCAATCTCGCCTGGCTCGTGACCAGCAGAAGGGTTCCCCCCGGCGTGGAGTGCCGGGCACCCGACGACGAGGTTGTGCCAGCTCCACGGGACGGCGAGCGGGTGGTCTTCATGTCGCACTTCGAGCGCGGCTTTGGACTGCCCGCCTCCGACTTCCTGCGCAAATTCCTCGACCACTTCGGGCTGCAGATGCATCATCTGCCGCCCAACGCGGTCGTCTTCCTCGCCTACCATGCGGTGGTCTGCGAGGCTTTCCTCGGCATCAGGCCCACGACTGATACGTGGCTCAGGTATTTCAATCTTCGCCAGCAGTCAGTCGGGAAGAAAGACGCCGCAGGCATCGGCCGCGCCACCGACACGGGCTGTGCCATGATGGTGCAGCGGACCGGGACGAATCATCCCCGCATCCAGGGGCTGGATTCCTGCCGAATGTGGCAGCAGACCTTCTTCTATGTCAAGAATGTCCCCGCCACGGAAGGGGGTGCGGTTGATGATCGAATCAACCTGCCCGCTTGGAGGAATCGCGCTCCACTCGGGTCGAACTGGAAGGAGAAGCCCACCATCGACGAGATCGCCATCGAGATAGAAGATAGACTCGGCGAGCTGAAGAAACTGGGCCTCAAGAACGACGACCCGGTGGTGTGCTGGATCAAGCGCCGAGTGCTCCCTCTGCAGGAGCGTTGCCATCTCATGTGTTACATGGGAGGCCCCCGCGACTGCACCAGGACCACCACCATCGAAATCGACGACGTCGACGTTGCCTATCATGCCAAGAACATTCTGAAGACAAGCCTCAGCGAGAAGTGGCGGTATGGTTTCGTCCCATACAGCCGCACGCAACCGATTGCCCGGGTACGCTATTCCTACTCTGTTCTCGCCTCTACTTCCCGAGTAGATAACTTCCCTTTCCGCCCCGACTGGCAATCACCTGGTGCACCGAGTAGAGCACTTAGTCGACTCGCGCCTAGGCTTAGTATGCTTTGTGTTTGCACGCCTATCCGGGTAGAACACTTAGAAAACTGTATAGGCTTAGTGTGCTTTGTGTCTGCACGCCCATCCGACTAGAATACTTATAAAACTGCATAGGCTTAGTGTGCTTTGTGTTTGCACGCCTATCCGAGTAGAGTTTCATCCTGATACTCGGTTGACTTATGATCCTTCTCTGTCTTTTAGACTCTTACTCGACAGTTGATTGAGAGTCGCGAAGTTTTTGAGGACAACTGGTTCGCCGATCGCGAGGAGGATGACATGCTGCCTTCTGATGACGCGGAACAGCGCAGCCCCGTTCCCGACAAGCGCGATGCTCTCCGCACTTGGTCGGATGAAGGCTCTCATGGTATTGTTATTTTCATCTTGTTTGTTTCTGAGAAACACCAACCCCTTGCATTGCTGTTTCTGATTCTTCCTTCTTCTCTTCTGAATTTCTCAGATGAGGCCGCTGCGGAGAAGGACGACGAGGATGAGGACGAGAACGAGGGCGATGCGCCCCTTGTCGTCCAACCTCTGTCTACTGCCCCTCCCGAAACCCGCAAGCGGACCGGCAGCGAAACGCAGGCACCTCCAGCCAAGAAGAGGAAGCCCGCCGAGAAGGAGGAGGCCGCCGAGAAGAAGAAGAAGGTTACTGTCAAGAAACCCCGACGACAGCTTAAATCCACCACTGCGTGAGTTCTCTTCTCGTTTGCCCTCCTTCTCGCGTAGTACTGTTTTCTCCCAAATCTTCTTCCAATCCCTGACTTCTTTCTTCTCTGCAGTCCTGCCATGGATGCGAACGCCGCCTTTGCGTCCGGCCAAGGCAGGGAGACAGCAGTACCCCTGATCGACCTCGTTGACGACGAGAACGACGCCACCAATGCTGCTGCCACCAACGCACAGGCTAGTGATGCTCGAGGAGCAGAACCAGAGCCAGCAGCACAAGATACCACCATTCATGAAGAGAGACCCCCTCCTCCTCCGGCTAGCAACGCCGAGGAGAACCAAGAACAAGAAACGCAAGACACCGCCGCCCTTGAGCGGCCTGAAGCACAGCAAGAGCAGCCCACCACCGAGGCTGCTGCACAAGGAAACATCACTGCCGAGCAGCTGACGCAAGACGACACCGCCGCGGATGCTACCATAGCAGATGTCTACCCACTGCCAGGCGGCGCACCGAGTAGCGTTCAGCCAGGAGCTGCACCGGGCGATGGATCTGCGGCGCCACCAACTGCGCAAGGCCCTACACCACCAACTTCCTCCTCGTCGCCACAGAGCAAGGACACATCCAGCCCTCCTGGGCGAGTAACCAGGCAACGGGCCTGTCGTGGGATAATCACGGCAGATGTTACCTGGGGTAACTGATCTTGGGGCAAGTCGACACAGGTATTTGGGAGAGGGTTTAGCTCAAAGGAGGACATGGCGAAAGCAATCTAAGAACCGGAAAGCAACTCGCCGGCTCTCGATATGATTATACTGGATACTCGATAACAGGTGTTACAACTATGACTTGAATCTCTGGCAAACTAAACCTAGGGGCCGGTTTATAAAGCACCCGTACACCCCTAACTTGCCCTTCAAGGCACATCTTGAGTCCTACTCGAACTCCACATACAAAGCCTAACTTTCCTTATCACAACCCACAAGCCGGGTTACGAATCTCACAAGCCTTTGGGCCTTCCAGTAACCTCTTTACCCCTATCCGGGTATCGCGTAGCTCACCTCGGGCCGGATTACACCTTGAAGTGGGCCTACCGGGTTACTATCCCCCCATCAGTAGTCCCCAGAATAGCCTGGGCTTCCAAGATTTACTCTTCGAAGTGCTGGCTATTCCCTACAGAAATATTGGATACAAGAACACATAAAGATCAAGATGCAATATGCTGACAAGCGGCTGAGATTAACACCCAGGGGATCAGGTAGCAACCCGGCTTCCCCCCAAAGGCTCTCCCTCAATCTTCCAGACCTGAATCTTAATAGGAAACTCGATGATTTCACATCTTCCTCAATAACTGTCGCTAATACTAGGAAGGAAATTCCCCCTTCCCCTTTTCTCGGGATCACATTGGTCTGTGCATGGAATGCGCCTTTCAAATTTCGAAATGGCCAATTATTACCCCGCACCCCCCGGGTCTCGACCGTTAAGCTAGGCTTTTCCACCCGGGCGGTTATAAATAGGGCTCAGGGAACAAACCCAACTCTCAACGGCTCACTTTCCCCATTTCACTTCTTCTCAAATCTGAGCTCGCGGAGTGCCACCACGGAAGCCCCACGCACCTCGCCGGAGCCCATCCGCCGTCGCCTGCGCTCCGCCACCGCGCGACTCACTCCAACTCCCAAATCCGCCGCCAAGCGCCCGATTCGCCGACCAACAACCTCGAAAGGACATCAATCTTGCGCCATCTGTCTCCGCAAAGCTCTGCTTCAATCCCCTTTGGTAAGTTCCTCGTATCCCTCAGTTCATCCTCGCAATTTCTCATCTTTTCCTCAGATCAGATCTGAATCAAGTAGTCCGCGATTTCTCGGGCCGCGCCGGATTAGCTCAATGATACTCACCATAGACATCCCCCTAGATAGGATTCATAGCTTATATTACTCTCCTAACTCCAGTGGTCATTAACATGGCCATAAATTTAGAAACAAGATCCCCAACCTAGGCTTGGGCCATATAAAATTTCCGCCCTTGTTCTCCCTCCTCAGAAAATCTCATTTCTCCGGATCATTCGCAGATGGTAGGCATATAAACACCCTCATAACTTCTCCAAACACTTGCTTTTACGGAAAGCTCCATAGATTTTGTAATAGCACAGAATACCCGGACACATCATACTTGACTCGGCAGGGCAATACCCGGTTTGTGCTTAAATTGCCGGTAACTGCTTATCTACTAACTTCCGAGTTTTTGTTTCTTACGCCCCTTCCTTCAATGTTTTACCAGGTCGATCCTATGGCTCCCAAGAGGCAGGGGAAACAGCCGGCAAAGGCTAAATCCACAAACTCCATATCAGCCAATTGGGGGAAGTCCTCTGTTACCACGGCCAAACTGAAGGAGTTGGTCGAGCTCGGAACCCTACCTCCACAGGAAGCTATCCACTGGAGAGTACCAGGCAACGAAACCCGACCTTCCCCAGCAACAAACGAGGTAATATGTTTCGTTGAGCACGTGACCCGGGGCTTTAGACCTCCGGGTCACCCTTTCTTCCGTGACGTCCTAGACCACTACAAACTCCGTATTTTCGATATAGGCCCAAACTCCATTTTAAACATCTCCCATTTTATCGTTCTTTCCGAGTCTTACTTGTGCACTCCGCCGAGTCTGGCTCTCTTCGTCGAACTTTTTCAGTGCAAGCCGTGTCGCGAAAGCGGCGACGGCGCACTTCTTACTTGCGGCGGGGTTTCCATCCAGCGCCGCAAGAACTCCCTAATGCCTCCTATTACACTCAATTCTCATGTGAAGCACTGGCAGCTCTCATACTTCTACTGCCAGGATACCTCTCCTCCCGGCGAAAAGAAGTTGCCGGGTTACTCGGAGGGTCAGCTTGACATCTCCGAGAAATTCAACGCCTTCGCCCCTGACTCGGACAGGGAGGCGATCTTGCCCTTGCTAGCTAGGATCTCCATCTTGTCAGCCCGAGGTCTCATCGGGCTAAACCTGGTGAAGACCTGGGTCAGCTTCCGCATCCAGCCAAACTCCATTCGTGAGAAGCTGATGTGCGAATACTCGGGTCTTCCCACAGACCCTATCCGATACTCTCCTAGTACCCTTGCTCCTAGTGATATGAACAAGACGATCAAGGGTTTTTTAACAGAGAAGCTCGAGGTGATCCGGAGCATAGCCGGATTAGAACCTATTACCCTCGAGAATCCAGCCCCCGCAGTAAGTTTCCTACCTCTTGATTTTGACTTCTAACAGCTTACTTTTATTCTCTTCTCTTGACTCGATATTAATCACTATCCTGGCATCTTCTCCTCAGGCCGATGATGACTTTTGGACGGTCGACACCCCTCCTAATTCCGAAGATGCGGAGGAGGAAGACAATGTTGTTAACTCGGATGAAGGTACATACTTGATTCCCTTGCACACGTTATATCCCGCCTTTTCTTCTTCTTTATGCTATAACTCGGGTATTTTTCAGAGCAAGAGGACCAAAGCGAAGAAGAAGAAACGGACAGCAGGAGCGGATCCACCAGCGAGGAGGAAGAGCCGGAGCTGGCCACCAAAGCCGGAACAAAGAGGAAATCCCAGAGGATAGCCCTCCAGGTTTTTACTTCATCTCATTACATTTTGGTTTTTTGTTCCCATAACGTCACTCCGGGGCTAACCCCATCTCCACCCCTTTTGATCATAACTGAAGGAGCCTCCCGCGACTAGGCGCCGAGTAACCCGGAACCATCCGGGCAACGAGACCCTTAACCCGGTCGCTTCGCCGCCCCCGGTTCAACACCCTGGTATTTATCGTAAACAAAATTTCTTTCCGGACATTCCTTTGTAATGTAATCCCAGACCTTTCTTGCCATTTTTCAGTCTCTTCCGGGTCTAGTGACGGCTTCCCCTCAGACTTCCCGGTAAACACCGGGTAAGCGCCTTTTCCTGATATTATACCGAACTTTCATCCCTTTTTTTTTTCGTAATCAGAGATTAATTGCGCCTTTGCACCTTCTTCAGAGCCACGGTTATTAGTAGCGACCAGGAGGACACCGAGGCTAAGGTCCGGGTCGAGAACGAGCCGGCTGATGATGCTTTCACCGCGGCTGGCGACGAGCAAGTGTCGCCACCGGAGCCAGCTAGGCATGACGCCGAGTATCCAATCGCTTCGCACGCAGGCGAGAAGGAGAAGGGAGCAGCTTCGAGCGCGGGAGGGGGACCAGACTCCGACATTCGGATGACCCGGGTGCCACCTCCTGTTACAAGAAAAGCTCCTTTCCCTTCTTTCCAGGTACCCGAGTCATCTAACTCGGATAACGCTGATTTTAACCAGCTAATGAGCGCTCTTCTCGCCATGAAAGCTTCGGAAGGAAATGTCCTAGAGCGTATGGCTGCAGCACATCAGGTAATCTTGTTTGACACTTCTTACTATACATCCAGTCCCCAAGTTCCGAGTATAATTTTCTGTAATTATCCTCGGTACTTCGCATAATAATCTACTGTAATCATTTTCTCAGAGGAAATACTCTCGTGATATCCGGCTTACAGCTTCACCCGGTCTTTGCAGGCAGAGATTACTCAGTCAGATGAAGCGTTACTTAAGGCTGAGCAGCTCTTGCTGGCTGAAGTTAAGCGTAGGGAGGCCCTTGAAGCAGAGATAAAGACTTTGAAAAAAGATGTCTCCACATACAAGAAGAAGTATAATGCCGCCCAATCCTCGCTGAAGAACTTATCGACTCAGATTACGGACACTTACCGTATTTTGCTAAGTAAGTTTGTTTATTTGCAACTAGCTTGCTTACCTCCATTTTGCCGTTGTAATAACCAAAATTACTGATATGCTTTTGTGTTTTTCGATTGCAGGTGCTAACCTTGCTGCTCCGGAGGAGAATGCCATTACTCAAGTTAAAACTCTGAAGACTGTGCTCCGGACGTTTTTTGCCGGTACGAAACTTTTGCTGGATGCTATCAAGTGGCCTTCTGAGGTATACCCGGGCGAGGAGAACCTTGTGCAGGCCTTTTCCACAGCGCCTGGATGGATTGAAATACTGAAGCGTTCGTCCTGCCGAATTGGGATGACCCGGGCTTTAACGCTGGCGAAGGCTTATTTTCCAAAGCTTGACCCGGCGAAGGTAGTATCCGGGTTCCCAGAGTTTAAAGCTGACGGATCTAAATTCAAGCCCCAGGATTTCAAAGCTATACAATCTGCGGTACGTCCTTCAGCCACAGCTTTGGCCGACAAGATGGATTTAAACACGATTATGAGCTCGTATGATTCTGAGGGCAAGGTTATCCTGGTGGAGGCACCCCCCCCTATTGATATGTTGGACAAATGGTCGACTGATCTGGCTAGGAGGAAGGAAGAGGCTGCAAAGAGGGAAGCAGAGCTGGGCGTAAAGCCGTCTACCTCTACCCCAGCCGTGCCTCCGCCTGTTCGTCCAGATGTGAAGAGCCCGGGTAAAACTGCTGGCAAGGCCAAGGAGCAAGTCCAAGACTTAGACCCGGAGGATCGCTCTCAGGATGCCGAGTAGGATGCTGCCTAGTGTTTTGCGTTTCTCGAGTCTGATATGATTTTTTTTTTGCGGTGCGCCTGTGCACCATTGATGCTGACACTATGACTTTGCGTTTGTGAACTTATGATAACTCTTTGCCTCCCCTGGCTTTTGATAATATCCATCCTTGTGTTACTTATAAGCTTATTCTCGATACTTCGAACTCTTGTTTTCAATTTCCTTTTGAGACTCGGCTAACCGAGTATCGTAGGTTTTGATAGATGAACTTTTCTTTAAGTCCCCAATACTCGGAAATTAAGGTTTACAGGCTTTGGTAGTTAAACAGTTTGTTTCTGTTTCGAAGTCCCGAGTCCCCATGACCCAAAGTACGAGCTATGGGGGCGTGGCCTTTCTCAGATGACATACTGCTGTTTACCAAGCTGAATACCAATAGCTGTTCACATAAATACTGAAGTCATGCTTAATACTTGTTGAGTTTCCGGCTTTTTTAGCCTTATACTCTGCATGGACTTGTGGTTTAGATGACCCTTTTGATTATCTTGTACTGTAAGCCGGCTTTCGCGTGGATACCATGTCGTTGCATCTATACGAAAAACAAGATCAAGCAAGCTCCATTGGGCTGCATAGTTTTGATTGTAATCGTACGTGAACAGATCATGCCACTTTAGCGCGAGTCACATCGAGCTTAAGTAAGAATAATCAAGAAATTTGGCTCCTTCGTCCAGTTATAGGATTGCAGCCGCACCCGTTTCTACGAGTAATCAGCCCCCATAACTCATAGGCATCATGGCCGGGTCTCCGGGTTTGAGATTACTTATTGAAGCAGATCGCCCCCCGGAGACCTATATTCACGCAATGTATTTCGATGATATTGATGTGTTGAAAACGTTACTTACTTGTAACTGAAGCAAGGATAAAAATTTCTTTTTGAATCAGCAGGCCGCCTCATTAAAAACCTTCCAGTCCCCTTAGGTACCCTGGTAAGGAAAAGAGCGCGTATGAAACCTGCCGTCGATTACACTGCTTTAGTTGCTTTCGGGAATCGGCCTCACCCTGGCGTGGCCGATACATATTCTCCATTCGCTAGACCTTTTCATAATGAATATCGGATTTGCTAGCCAACCCGGGTATATCGCCCTTGAAACGTGATCAGCTGCGGATGGTGGTGCGTCTTCTTCTTCCCTGCTGAGAGTTTTAAAAGTATCGCTCCTGATGAAGCCTATCATCTTAGGGTTTTGTTCTGCCCTAACTTTTGCTTTGTCCCCCTCAGGAGTTGGCTTTTTTGACGTTGTCCTCTCTTCTAGGTCTACCTGAGAACGGTAATGTTTGAGCTCTTCCTTCCTACAGGCTTGCTCGGCCATTGCCGCGTCTCCCTCATCACACTCAGCTGCTATATCTCGGTTTCCGTGTATTGTAATGGTCTTCTTGGGACCCGGGATTTTCAGTTGTAGGTACACATAACACGGTCTCGCCATGAACTTGGCATAAGCCGGCCTTCCAAACAATGCATGATAAGGGCTGCGCAACTTTACTACCTCGAAGGTAAGCCACTCGACTCGGTAGTTGTCCTTTGACTCTCCAAAAGCTACTTCCAGTGCCACCTTTCCTTCAGGGCATGCTGAGTGACCCGGCACTATCCCGTGAAAAACTGTTGTACTCTTTTGCAGCTGCGATTCCTTCAAGCCCATACGCAGAAAAGTTTCCCAGTACAGGATATTGATACTACTTCCTCCATCCATCAAGACTTTTTTCAGCTCGTAGCCGTTGACCTGTGGTGCCACTACCAAAGCTAAGACTCCCGGGTGATCGACTCTGTCCGGGTGATCCTTCCTGCTCCATGTTACCTCTTGTTCTGACCACCTCAAATACCTTGGGACAGCGGAAGAGACCGAATTAACTGCTTGTTTCAGTATCTTCTTATCCTTGTTAGAGCCTCCCGTAGTGTGCACATGATATTGACCCAGCTGTTTGGGGTTAGCTTGAAAACCTCCCGCTCCCCCTTGATTGTTACCTTGATTTCCAGCTGGCGGGTTGCCGGCTGGGGGTGGTCCGTTGCCCAAATTTCCACCTAGGCCCGGGCCTCCTCCTCGGCCTGCACCTCGCATGGCTCTGTTCACTTCCTCGTTCTTCCACCTTTGTAAGTCGGCACATTGCTCCAATGAATGATTGGCCGGCTTGCCGTTCCTGCTATGCTTCGGGCATGCCATCCTAAATATGTCCCAACTGTTGCTTGGCCTTGGAGGTCCTTGGTAGTGCCCCCCATTGTGATTTCCAGTATTAAAATTTCCTTCGGATCTAGGTCTTGAAGACCCGGCCTCCGTGTTGGCTACAAACTCGGAATTCCCTTCAAACGAGCGCTTGTTTTGGCTACTTCCATTATTGTTTGGTGCCGATCCATTGCCGGTTTTCCCGCTGCTACTTGCGTTTGCTTTTGCTTTCTTGTCATCAACTTCCTCCTCTGTGGTATCCGTTGCAGCGTGTTTGTTGCACGCATCCATTAACTCTCCCATTGTAACCTCCGCTGCATTCCTACTAGATTTCATGCGAGTTAGCTTTTGCACTAAAGGAACATACTTACATGTTTTTGCCATAGCTTGTAGCGCGTCCTTAGGCTGGATATCCGTAGATGAGTGGAGTATCTCCATAACCCGGCGTACCCAGCTGCGTGCTGACTCTCCTTTCTTCTGAACGCATCTTTCTAAATCATCAATAGTAAATAACTTTCTGCATGTCCCATGAAAGTGCTTGATAAATGCGGTCTTTAGCTCCTCCCACGATTTGATCGATTTTTCCGGTAGATTGGTGAACCATAACTTTGCTGCTCCCTCTGACATCATTAAGTACATGAATTTGGCTTGGAGATTCTCGGATGCGTTGCGAATTGACATTGCCATCTCATAGCTGCTCAGCCACGTTTCTGGATCCATTGTTGGCTCATAATTTACTACCTTCCCCGGTTCTTTGAATTTCTCCGGGTAAGGTTCTGCCCTGATATCGTCCGAGAGGCACTTGGGTCCCGCCAGGGTGGTTGGGGGTGGTCTTACTCGGGAGGCGCGTGACCCGGCTGGGGGTGCCTCGAGGTGCGGCGCCACCGGCAATTCGTGCCCAGCAGATCCGGCCCCGGCTCTTCTGGCTCTAGAACTGTCCACCACCGCCTGCGCTGCTGATATTACTGGTACTGTCTGGATACGCGGTGGAGGCGGCATTTGCTGCTGCTCTTCCCTTCGTCGTGCCGCACTTGTTTGGGCATTGCCCTGTTGCTGACTGGCGTACGGCGTCCCATGCATCCCGCTTCTATGATCCGGATAATTGGCTTGCTGTGCTACCGCGGTGTGTAGCAGATCGATTGCTCGTCGGGTTCCTTCCGCATGAGGCGAGTCTCCCACAGGAATCTGGTTTAATGCGAGCGTTGCTGCGTATACGTTGTCCATGGGATTGTTGTAATGACCTGCTGGTGTGCGGAATCGTGATGGTGGTGGCGGCATGGTATTGCCGGCTGTCGCCCCCGTCTGTGGCACAGGTAACCCGGCTGGCGCGTTTACCGGATGTGCTCCCGTTGAAGGTCGCGGTATGGTCCCTTGGTTCGTCGGTGGAATCGGCTGATCTTGAGGCGTGAACACCAGGGCAGTCGGGTTAATAACCCCTCCTGTTGCCGGCAGCATAGTTCGGTGCCTTTGGTGCATCCTTGTCGTTTCCTCCCGGAGCCGGGTCTCTCGGTCATCCAATTCGCGCTGCCGCGCGACCATCCCCTGCCTTTCTGCTTCCACTTGCCTTCTTTGCTGCTCCAATGCACGACGAGCCACGTCCAGGTCTCTTACACGCTCTGCCGCGTTTTCTGGGGTAATAACTGTGGCCAAGACTGTGGGGTCCAAAATCAAATTATTATCAAACAGAGCCGGGTGACGCGGGTTTGAGGGGCCCGCCCCCGGTGTCCGGTTTGCTTGGAACCCGAACATATTCGCGTGTCGCTCCTCGTCTGCTGGGCGACTAGTGACAGACGCCGACTCTCCATCGACCTGGACCAAGACCGGGTCAACTGCTCCTTGCTGCTGGGCCGCTGCCTGAACCGCCCCGGCTGGCGCCGCGGCCGCGTTTTCTTGATTGAGATTGGTCGCGGGAGCCGCATAGACTGCAACCCGGCGCATGATGCCCGGTGTAGATTCGTACTGTTCTTCCTCGCTGTTTTCCCTTTCATATCGATCCTCCGACAAATCCCGTATAGACTCGGTATCATCTTCCCTCTCCATCTGACCCGTTGTTCCAATCGACTCTTCCTTTTCCGATCGGACATACATGTCTTCTCCTGACACAGAATCAGATCCAATATTATCACAATTCGAACTGGAAGTACATACCATACCGACGAAGACGTTGATGCTGCCGACTGTCACGATGGATCCGGTTTCGAGGTGATCTGACTCTGGCCCCCAGCCAGAATCGTCTACCATCTTCTCTCCTTTGCTGTTGACGTAGATTTCTCCGACGATGAGGTTCTTCATGCTCTTCCGAGCTTCTCCCGTGATGCAAACACCTTTGGACGCAGGCCCCACGGTGGGCGCCAACTGTCGTGGGATAATCACGGCAGATGTTACCTGGGGTAACTGATCTTGGGGCAAGTCGACACAGGTATTTGGGAGAGGGTTTAGCTCGAAGGAGGACATGGCGAAAGCAATCTAAGAACCGGAAAGCAACTCGCCGGCTCTCGATATGATTATACTGGATACTCGATAACAGGTGTTACAACTATGACTTGAATCTCTGGCAAACTAAACCTAGGGGCCGGTTTATAAAGCACCCGTACACCCCTAACTTGCCCTTCAAGGCACATCTTGAGTCCTACTCGAACTCCACATACAAAGCCTAACTTTCCTTATCACAACCCACAAGCCGGGTTACGAATCTCACAAGCCTTTGGGCCTTCCAGTAACCTCTTTACCCCTATCCGGGTATCGCGTAGCTCACCTCGGGCCGGATTACACCTTGAAGTGGGCCTACCGGGTTACTATCCCCCCATCAGGGCCCTTGATGCTCTGAGGGATTACTGTTCCGATAAAGGCCTTTCTGAGATGGAAGCTGCCGATAAGGAGGCTGCTGAGAAGGCCAAGGCCGAGGAAGAAGCCGCCGAGAAGGCCAAGGCTGAGAAGGAAGCTGCTGAGAGAGCCAAGGCTGAGAAGGAAGCTGCTGAGAGAGCCAAGGCCGAGCAGAAGAAAGCCAGGGCTGAGCAGAAGAAGGCCGAGAAGCAAGCTGCCGAGAAAGCAGTCGCCGAGAAGGCAAAGGCCAAGACTGACGGGAAGAAACCCGAGGATCTCGAGAAGCAGGGCATCGAGAAGGAGCAAACGAAGAAAAGGGCCAGAGACCAAGGCGCATCCGCAGGCGGAGCGCTCGTGATCCGCGACTCCGGCCCGATTCCTGCTGCGCTCTCTGCGGACGCTCGCGCTGCTGGCCAGCCTTGCTACCCGGAGTATATGATCGAGGTTAGCCAACAGCACACCATCGGCTTCCCTCCCCAAGATAAAGCTTTAGCTATTCAGAAGGGAAGGAAAGTTGTAGCCAGGAATACTCCTCCCTTCGATCCAGCTCAAAACAAACCCGTCAATATTGCTTCTCGGGGAGCCCAAGACAAGCCAATAACCTCCAAGGGTCTTGAGCAGGTACTGGACACTGTTGGCCACATCAGCGCCAAGTGGGACAGCAGGGTTCTCGGAGAGGAGAAGTGGCACGGCTTGACCCTTGGCTCCGTCGACCACTACCGCGTGGAGTGGAACAAGATCGACCTGGGACACCAGCCCATGTCCGTCTCCACTGATACCGCAACCCTCGCAGCCAAGATGTTCTTGCACCGCAAGAACGCCGAAGATATCGAACAGAGCTACACAGTAAGTCTTTTTTGCCTTTTCCGAGTTGAATTTTCTTCTCTTCTACTCGCCTTTCTTCTTTCTTACCATCACCCCCAGTCCCCGAGATTTGGGTCGAGTAGATGGATACTCTCCGAGTAGCCTCCTACTCGGGCCGAATCTTCTCTGCTTTGCCTAACTCATTTTCTTCTCGGTTTTCAGGATAGCGTTCTTAAGCGGACCAACTTATACCGCATCCTTCTCTGGAACCATTCCATTGCCAGGAGGCGTATCGCCGTACTGGAGAAGGAGAAGGCAATGGCCGAGGCCGCGAGCAAAGATGCTACCACCAGCACCCAACAGCTGGCTGAAGTGCAAGGTACGCCTTTAGCTCCGCGGTTTCTGCGTTTTATGTGTACGCCCGCTTTTGCTTTCTTATGCGCTAACCCTTCCTTCTCTGCAGAGAAACTGAAGGCCCTGGCCGAGGAGCATGAGAAATGCCGCACTTTCGTGGCGAACGCCGAGGCCACCATAAAGAAACTTGAAGGTGAGTTTGCTGTTTACTCGGTGTGACCTTGATTTTGTTTCTTCTCTGCCCATTTACTGACCTCATCTTATCTTTTCGCAGAAGATCATAAGTCATTTGCTGAGGCTCACCAAGATTGCGTCAAGCCCGCGGAGGTGGAGAAGCAGCTATCCGACCAGGCCATTACTCTGGTGAAGGACCACACCACCGAGATGGAGAAGCTGCAGGTCCAGCTTCAGAACGCACTCCAAGATGCCGTCAAGATTGGCGCCGAGAGGGACAAGGCAATCGCCGAGAAGGCCAAGGCCGAGACCACTTTCAAGGCCAAGGAGAGGGCCCTCGAGGCTGAATGCGAGACTCTGAAGAAGACCAATGCTGATCTTTTCGCTCAGATGGACACCCTGCGCCAGATCCAATCAAAGCACATTGGCAACGAGGAGTCCTGGAAAACCAAGCTGCAACAGCTGCGCCGCCAACTGATCGGTAAGTTTTCTCTTCATTGCATCTTTTCTTCTCGGTATTGTTCCTTCTCGGCCTCTTCTTTCTTCTCGGTTTTTGATCTTGCTACTTGCTATTTCAGATATCTGGCCTCGTCTTGATTCTACCTCTGCGCCTACGGTAGCCAAGGCCCGAGCAGTTCGCCTTTCGCTGGGTGAGCCGATTGACACCAGGGCTGAAATCGAGGACAGCCTGCTGGTGCTTAAAGATTACTTCGAAATGCTGTCCGGCGTCGGAACTGACTTGATTCATGTGGGCTTTGAGCTCCACCGGCTGTTCTGGCCTCATGATCCCGAGCCAAGAAACATGCGGGAGCTCGCCCACAAGCTGGAGAACGTGAAGGCCGAGCTGAAAAAATGGCGAGCCTCTGGAGCACGTGCCGGTGCGGACGTGATGCTTCTCTGCATTGCGTCCTGGTATGAAAACCTGGATATGCAGCTCATCCGCGGGAAGCGCAATGATTCCAAGTGGGAGACGGATGCCGAGAGCGTGGCCTTGCGCAAGCAGATTGCGTATGATGTCGCAGAATGCGCCGAGACGGAGGTCTACATCGAGGGCGTCCCCGAACCCGACACCGAGTACGAGGACGAAGAAGATGATGACGAAGCGGAAGAACTTGGCGACTTCTTCGAATCTCCCAAGGGCAAGGCCGGGAAGGGAAAAACTGCCATTGTCGCGAGTAGCGATGAAGACGAAGGGGCGCACATTGACAGCGAGCCACTCGACTTCGGCACCTCCTCAGGTGCTGCTCTCGACGACACGGTGCCCCCTCCTGGCCATGCTTCATGCTCTTCCTCGGCTCCAGGGCCCGTCTCGGTGGCCACGGCCACTTCCGAGCAGGCGGCCACCCAGGAGGATGCCGAGATGGAGGAATCCGCCGCCGTGCAGATGGAAGCGGATGCCACTCAAGCCGGCACCGAAGGAACAGCTACCGCGACCGCCACTGAAGAAACTGCTGCCAAGACCGCCGCCGAGGAAACATCAGCCAAGGCCAGCGCCGAGAACAACGCCTCCTCATCTTGAAGCACCCTGCACTTTCTATTAACTTGAGCACTTATCAGATCCCCGGGATGCCGGGAGCAGATGTAACAGACTATCCTTATCTTGCTTGCTACTTAGTTTTTATGCCCACTCGGTTTATGTTGACATTAATCAATTTGAACGACACTGGCTTAATGCCGAGTTGTGTTTCCATGCGAGTCCCCGAGTAGCATTTCTTATTCACCCTGTCTTTTCATCTCTGCTCTACCTGCGACTTGTCGCTTGTTTGGTATTCGAGTCACAAGAATCAAGTAGCAGAGCTGCAAATACTTAGCCGCTAGAAACAATCATGGTAACGCAGCCCACCACTTAGCCGAGAAGACGAAAACAGAGAACAAAAAGTAATCGACAATCTACTCGGTTCCTGCACTCTTTCTTCCTTAGTGATTTTCGTGTGCTCATTGACCTTTTGCTTGTTCTCTTGCTTGCCATGAAGCCGGGTTTCGGACAGCAGCAAAGTCGAAGAGTTGGCATATAGGTTTAAACACAGTACTCAATGCACTTTTGAGTTCTGAAGTGGAGCAACCGAATAGACAAAGGAACAAGCCGAGTAAAAACACTTAGAGCAATTTTGGACGAGGGCAGTCCCCGAGAACAATTTCAGATTGCAGAGTAGAATTTCAACTCGGATAAGAGGGTACATACACATCTTCGCTTACGAATGAAAACGACGAAGTAGAGCTACATTCCAGGGACGCTTGGTTTCCTCTCCAGCTTTATCTGCCCTGTTCGCCTGCGATGGGCGCACATCTACAAGATAGTACGCGTCATTGTGCAGCGCTTTGCTGACAATGAAAGGCCCTTCCCAAGGAGGAGACAACTTGTGCATCCCAGCTGTGCGCTGCACAAGCCTAAGGACCATGTCTCCTTCTCGGAAAACCCTTGGGTTCACCTTTCGGCTATGATAACGCCGCAGGTTTTGCTGGTAGATAGCCGAACGTGACAGAGTCAGCTCTCTTGCTTCTTCAAGCAGGTCAACATCGTCTTCTCGAGCTTCTCTCGCCTCCACCTCAGTGTAGAGGGCTACTCGGGGGGAGTCATGCTCTAAGTCTATTGGCAACACGGCCTCAGCCCCGTATACCAAGAAGAATGGCGTGTAGCCGGTTGACCGGTTAGGGGTAGTCCTTAGACTCCACAACACCGCTGGCAACTCTTCTAGCCAACACCCAGGTGTTTTCAGCAATGGCTCAATCAGCCTTGGCTTGATGCCTGCCAGTACCATCCCATTTGCCCTCTCAACTTGCCCATTGGAGGCAGGGTGCGCGACTGACGCAACGTCTAGTCGTATATGCTTGTCTCTGCAGAATCGCACCATTGCCCCCTCTGCAAAGTTGGTGCCGTTGTCGGTGATGATACTGTGCGGGTAGCCATATCTCATGATCACATCCTTCACAAACTTCACAAGCACCAGACAGCAAAGGGCCATGTGATAGGAATTGTTTTCAACTCGGAAGCTGGCATGTGAATCTTACTTGCGAACATCTGGCAGCCAGTGCACTTCCTCACAATATCTTCTGCTTGCTGCAATGCAGTGAGCCAGTAGAAGCCATGCCGGAAAGCTTTCTTGACTAAAGCCCGAGAAGAGGCGTGATGCCCACATTCCCCTTGATGTATCTCCACCAGGATTTCTTCTCCTTCTTCTGGGCTCACACAGCGTTGCAGCACGCCGGTGGCACTTCTCTTATGCAGCACATCTCGGACTATGGTGTAACCCTTGGACCTTCTCTGAATCTGCCTCGCAATCACCTCATCTTCAGGTAAAGTGCCATCCCTTAGAAAGGATAATATGGGCATTGCCCAACTCGGTGTCTCCCGCACGGGAAACACTGGTTCGTCCATTTCCATTGGGACAGGCTCTGTTGGCTGCACAGGAGGAGTAGGAGCGCTTCTCTGCAGTCCAGACCGATTGGCGAGAACTTCTTCAATGAATGCAACAGCTTCTGGGTTGAGGGCGGCAGTCCCCGAGTAAGGAGTGGCAGTCCCCGAGTAAGGAATGGCAGTTCCCGGGTAGGGAGTGGCAGTCCCCGAGTAAGGAGTGGCAGTCCCCGTGTAAGGAGTGGCAGTCCCCGGGTAAGGAATGGCAGTCCCCGAGTAAGGAATGGCAGTCCCCGAGTAGGGAATGGCAGTCCCCGAGTAGGGAACGGCAGTCCCCGAGTAGAGGACGGCAGTCCCCGGGTTCCCTGCAGCACTCTCCCAGTCAATCTCCATTGGGTCAGATTCCTCACTCGGCAGAGAAGGAACAAAGATGGATTCCGAGTTGGGGGAAGGCTTGATGGATGGCTTCCTCAAATGCTCCAAGGCAATCCCTGCCGGGATGGATTGCCGAGAAGATCCCAACTTGGATAGCTCGTCTGCGGCTTCGTTCTCTGCTCGGTGAATGTGCTGGAACTCACAGCCTTCGAAAAACCCAGTCATTGACTGCACCAGGAAGCGATACGATGCCATGTTGGCATCCAAGGCATCCCAGGTACCTGAGACTTGCTGCACCACCAGATCTGAATCGCCATAGCATATAATGCGCTGCACACCAACCTCCTTTGCTACTCGCAAGCCATGCACCACTGCCTCGTACTCGGCTACATTGTTGGATGCCTTGAAATGGATCTGCAACACATACTTGAGCTGATCCCGCTTGGGTGATGTAAGCACCACGCCAGCACCAAGGCCTTCTTTCACCTTTGAGCCATCAAAGTGCATCTTCCAGTAGTTGGAAACTGGAGCAGGAGGTTCATATTGCATCTCGGCCCAGTCCACAAGAAATTCCGCCAGTACCTGAGACTTGATCGCTTCTCTTCTCGTATACGCGGGAGCGTACGCGGCTAGCTCGATTGCCCACTTGGCTACCCTGCCACTCGCCTCCTTGTTACCCATGATGTCCGAGATGGGAGCTGAGCTCACAACTGTGATGGGGTGTTCCTGGAAGTAACGTTTCAGCACCAATACATGTAGTGAGGGACAGCCGGAATCACCGCATTGACCTCCATGGCCCGCCTGTGCTGTGACTGCTTGTCGACTGCCTCAGAAGTGAAGATCATATAGCTCTCATGGTGCTCTTGGTACTGGTTGGAGCCATTGCCCCCATTGTTGCCATCGTTGCCATTGTTGTTGCCCTGATAGTTGTTGTTGCCTCTGCTGTTGTTGTTGCGGTTGTAGTTGTTGTTGTTGTTGCGGTATCTCTCGTTGTTGAAGTTTCGGTTGGCTCCTAAAGCCACCTGGTTGACATTCTCTCTTCTCGGATAGACTGGCGGCCGAGTCGCGGGAGCGCGAGTAGGCTGAACAGTAGCATTGGCAGCTGGCAGAGGAGGAGGAGGAGGCAAGCCATCACTCTTGATCACATCCCACCACTCGCACTGCCGAGTAGTGTGGTTCGCAGGCCTTGAGGGGTGGTGAGTGTGGAAGCTGCATGACCATCCTTCATGTCATCGAAGAACAACTTCTTCGGCTGCTCGGAGTTCCCGCTACCCGGCTGCGCAGTGCGGAACGTTTCTTGTTGCCTTGGCCCTGGTTCTGGTTCTGCCCAGTAGGCTCCAGCAGGTTTCTGCCTTTGGCCACCCCGCCTCCGACATTCACTGCATTCACCTCTTCGGGATCATACCGAGTATCTACTCGGCGCTTGTTGCGGAACTCGTTGCGCTTGCTGCTGTTAAAGTTCCTTCTCGGCTCAGAGGAATCCATCAGTGGCTGAGTAGGATCACCGAGTGCGTACTGATCCGCAATCTTGATGGTCTCGGCCAGGGTGTTCGGCATCTCCCTCTGCAGTCTTTGCCAAAGCATGCTGCCATGTCGGCAACCCTGCGCAAACCAAGTGATGGCCTGTGCCTCATTCACACCCTCACAGGTGTTCCTCAAGGTGCTCCACCGAGTAAGGTACTCGCGGTCCGTCTCGTCTTCTCGCTGCCTGCAAGCCGAGAGCTGCTGTGGCCTATTCGGCCTCTTGTAGGTGCTGGTGAAGTTGCTGACGAAGGCGTCCGAGAAGTCCAGCCAGCAGTTAATGCTGTGCTTGGGCAAGTTGTTGAGCCAAGTGCGAGCTGGACCCTCTAGCATCTGGGGCACGTAGCGCACCGCCCATCTCCTGTTGCCACCCGCAATATGGACTGCGGTGACATAGTCATTGAGCCAATCTTCAGGCTTGGTGCTACCATTGTAGCTCTTGGTGCCTCTCGCGAGCTGGAAGCCCTTCACGGATGGCTCGTTCATGATGCGCGGGCCAAAGCACTCGGGGCCAGGAGGACCCGTGCTCTCAAGCCGCGCCGACAAGCTGAGACGATCCAACTGGTGCCTTGCATCCCCAGGCGCCAACACACGCTCACCAACACGGTCATGGATGTCATAACCAGCCAGCTCCATAGCCGAGTAGCCATCATCATACCTATCCACCTGCATAGCTGCGGGCTGCTCCACCGGGTTGGCGACTGGTGCCACTGGGCGCGGCTGCTGCCTCTGCCGAGTAGGCGGAGCTGCGGGTTGCCGAGAAGTACCCGGACGCGCGGCTTCTCGGACACGGCTTTGAGCTTGATGGGCTTGAGAGCCTGCTCTTGCAGCGTTGTGTTCCTGCCCGGGCTGCTGCGGCACAGCAGTCTGTTTCGCGGCAGCAGCCGGGTCATACACCTGCATTTGCCTGTCCCTACCCGAACGCCCGCTGCGGCTCTTCTCGCGGCTCGGATGCGGTGACGAGGCCTGATCGTTAGATCTAGCCGCGTGCGAGTGAACCACCTGCGAAGCTCCAGCTCCCGGGTTGGCCTTGCGGAACTCCTCGTTCTGCCTGGCGGCCTCCAGCACCAACTCATTGAGCCTCTCCTGCTGCCTGAGACGCGCCTCTCCATCTAGGCGCGGCAACTCGGCAGCCACAGCCTGCACAGCTCGCAGCGTCTTGGCGGGTGTGCTGTACCTTGGCCTTGTGAAGGTGTTCGCGGTAGCGGACTGCGCGGGCTCCTCCGCAACTGTCGCCATCTCGGCGCCCAAGTTGCGCCGCGTAGCGCCTACTCTGCTGGGCCTCCTGGCGACTGGCGTGAAGCCATGGGCCTTGTTGTACTCGAGCTGGTCCAGACTCAGCTCGAGCCTGATCTTCTCCAACTCCGCCTGCTCGGCAAGCAGCTCCTGGCGTTGCCGCTCGAGCTGCTCCCGCGCGGCTAGGAGCTCGACGTCGGTGGGCGTGGGCATGCCGGTTCGCGCAGCAGACGCGGGGATGACCGTAGACGTGGAAGGCGGCAGGTTGCTCTCCTTCTCGTAGGGCCGGTGGTTCCTGCCACCAGCGGGCGGGTCGTCAACCTCCTCGACAACGGCCGCAGCGCCCGTAGCAGCTGCGCCAGTGTTTGCCGCCAAGCCCGTCACCATCACCTCAGCGCAGCATGCAGAGCTGCGCGCAGGCCTTCCGCGAGCAGCAACCACCGCGGGAGGATCCTCCGCGTCTTGCACCAGCTCGGGGTAGGCGCTGTTGGCGACGGTGGCGACGAAGACGAGATGCGAGCTGAAGGAGATCACCGAGCCGCCCTCGGGCATGGCCATACCGCCGAAACAGCCGGCGTTGTCGGTGACGAAGTCAAAGGAGCCAAATCTGTGGACAAGGCCACAAACTACGCGCTCCGCCGATGAAGATCCCGTCCGAACAGAAACTCCAGCCAGCGCCGCTGGTTGCCCCACGGTGGGCGCCAACTGTCGTGGCGGTGTCACGGCAGATGCCATGGGATGGCTAAAGATGTGGGGACGATGGACGCTGGAGGTGTCCGGGGAGGGATCACGCGACGAGTAGCCGCGTGAGGTAAGATCCACACAACACAAACAACACGATGTACCCAGGTTCAGGGCCCTCGTGAGGAGGTAAAACCCCTACTCCTGCCTTTCTCTATGTATTACGATGTCTCTCCGAGTAGCCACAGTACAAATGGTATCGCTACCGAGTAGCCTCTCTCTCCTCTCCGAGTAGAGCTAGGTTAAGAACTTAGGGTTTCTAGGGTTTCCGAATGAACCTCTGAGAGCATGCCTCGCGCAGGAGGCGGCGGGGCACCTTATATACACGGTGCCCAGCCGGATACGTCCAAATCCTAGACAAGTGTCGACATAGTGTGCACACTGTCCTTTCTCCGAGTACCCGCTGACAGCTTTGGTCGTTGATCTTGGCTGCTTCTGTAAAGTCGTTGGGCAAAACTAGGGGACAGACTGGTATCACTGTACCTAGGCACAGAGTAGGCCCCCCTTATCCTGCCACCGACTGCTTCCATGCTGTCACTGTCAGGCAGGTCGTCCCCACGTGAACAGTAGTTCGAATGCTGCCAAGTACGGACCCAGGATACGCGGGATCCTGTGTCAGAACGGCTCCTTTGACTTCCTGCCCGAGTAGTTTCCCGCCAAAGGTTCCCGCCAATTGTACTCGGGCCAAACCTTCTACTCGTCAGGGCAGAACTTGATTGATATCTCCTTCTGGTCATCTTGAGGTGAGACCGAGTAGCAGTCGACCGGGTAGCGAGTACCCGGTAGTCGGCTACTCGACCAAACCTCTCTTCTGTAAGCGGCCTTTACCACCTGTCTTTACCCTACTCGGGGGTAACCCCCCGACAGCACTCTAAGAACGTGTCTCCCTAAATGCCGACTACAAAAGTTCCACCCTGGCCTGGGTTCGCAAATATATATGTGTCGTGGTGGTATCACGGCAGATGCCATAGGATGGCTAAAGATGTGGGGACGAAGGACGCTGGAGGCGCTCGGGGAGGGATCACGCGACGAGTAGACGCGTGAAGGATGAAACAAGCACTGCAAACAACACGATCTACCCAGGTTCAGGGCCCTCGTGAGGAGGTAAAACCCCTACTCCTTCCTTTCTTTCTGTATTTGGATGTCTCTCTGAGTAGCCACAGTATAATGGTTCTTGCTACCGAGTAGCCACTCTTCTCTCTTTGGGACGAACTAGGTCAAGACTCTCTACGTAGCGAGCGATCTAGGTCAGCATCCCCCGCGCAGGAGGGGGCAGGGCACCTTATATACTCGATGCCCTGCCGGATACAGCCAAATACAAACAGATGTCGACATTGTGTGCACACCGTCCTTCTTCCGAGTTCCCGCTGACAGCTTTGGCTTCTAGATTTGTCTCGGTGCGGAAAGTCGTTGGGCAAAACCAAGTGTTCAGTCTGTTATCACCGTGGCGAACACAGAGTAGGTCCCCCCTATCCTGCGACGCCCTGCTGACACACTGTCGCTGTCAGGCACGCCGTCCCCAGATGAACAGTGCTGTGAACAGTGCCAAGTACGGACCCGGGATACGCGGGATTCGGTGTTAGAACGGCTCCTTTGACTTCTGGCCCGAGTATGTTCCCGCCATTTCTACTCGGACCAACTCTTCCATTCGGAGGAGCATAACTCTCTTGATTCATCCTTCTGGCTGTCTAGGTGTAAGACCGGGTAGCAGTCGACCGGGTAGAGAATACCAGGTAGCCGGCTACTCGGCCAAACACCCCTTCTGATCTTGCCATTAGCACTTGCCTTTACCCTACTCGGGGGCAACCCCCCGACAATATGCATGCGGCAAATGGAAAACCCGAACTAAATGAGGCGATTTGAACGAGATGCGAATCGAATCAAATTGAGGGGGGCGCCCATACACGCTTCCCACATGCGGATAGTGCGCTCATCATGGATCAGTAGACAAGACCCTTTTCCTAATTAGGGTCGACACTAGCAGGCCTCAAAACCACGCCGGGCCTCCTGCCGGTGCCTTATCATCAAATTATTATTAACCAAAACATTAACAGGTTGATTGTTTAAACATCGAGCCCCAGAACATAATAGAATATAGTAACAGAAAGTAACGGGTAACAGACTCGAGCAGAAACAACCCTAAGCATGCTAGTAAGACACGGGCAACAAGCAATGGGGTTATAGGTGTGGAGGTGAGGCTATATCAGGGTTAAAGGATAACATGTGATAGGTTCGGAACAGAAGCAACGATTCATAGGGCTAGCAGAATAGACAACAGAAAGTATCGGTATCCAATGTTGAAAAGAACACAATGGTTCATGTGAGTGAATACTTGCCTGCAAACTCAGCAGCCTGGTACTGAGCTAGATCCTCAGAAGGGGTGTCGTAAACCTCGTCTGTCTCAACGTCGTCGTCTATTCGAGAAGAAGCAAACAAACAACGCAGAGAGACAAACAATCAATAACATGGCATAATGCACAATCATGGGATGATGCATGTCAATTTAATTGATGCATCAAAGATAAGATAACTGACATGGTAACATAACATAATTAAATGGACCCACATGCAATTTGGGATTGCATATGGAAAGCCCATGAATTAAGGTTGGAATAATTGTTTTACAACTAATCAACAGGTGAAAGTGGATTAGTATGATGCATGGATGAGGAAAATAGAAAAATAACAACAATAGAAACAATTTTGAAATAAGGTTTACCAAGTTTGGAATTTTATTTATTAAGTTATGGAATTTTGGTTCCTTAAAGGTGTTACACAACCATTTGTTGTTTTCATCAATTTTAATTGTTCAAATAAATAACAAAATTCATATTTGGAAAGTACACAAAATTTTAGGTGGATTACATGTTTCAATTATTGAAAAAGGAATTAATATGAATTAATTGGGAATTAAACAAGTTTATACAAGATTTAAATGAATTTAATTCAAGTGTGAAATTATTTGAAATTTTATTTGTTCAAAACATTAAACCAAATTCACATTTGAAAAGTTTATACTTTTCTAGTTTGAAAACATATTTTATAAGTTCAAAAATAATTTAATTTGAGCAAGTTATGAATTTAGCAAATTTAAATGATTTAAACAAGGTTTAAATTATTTAACCAATTATAATTATTCAAAACATGAAACAAAGTTGAATTCAATTTGGTATGAAAAACATATTTAAGATGTTGAATTTAGAGTTGTAATGAATTATTTAGGCATTTTACAAGATTAGGGTGTGATCTGCCATTTAATTCAGCTGCTAGGGACTTGGAAAAAAATTTACAGGGACCTAGAAGTAACTACAGGGGCCTTTGTGCAATTTGGAGTAGATCTGGATCTAGGAAAAAGAATGAAAAAAAGATGGGTTTTAAGCTGCAGGGGTGGGGTTCGAACCCCTGCCCTCCTGCTGGCAGCGCAAGGGAGCAACCAGTGGGCTACTGCTGGGTTTGTGAAAGGGAACTACTCGCAGGGGGGTAAAGGTTCAGAAACGTCTACTGAACAAATTGGAAGAAAAAGGAACAGAAAAGGGGGTGGCCGGGATTTGAACTCGCGAGCGCTTGGTGCGCGCGCAGCGAACGCAGCCAGTGGGCTGCTGCGGCTGTTTGGATGTATACGGGGTCGGGTTGGTTTTGAATCTAGCACGCGGTGCTAACTGAACCTGCAAGCGAAACAAACAGGTGTTCTTCTCTGTCGACGAACAGCGCATCGACTGCAACCTTGGCCGGAAAATCGCGGCATGTATCGCACGGAAACGAGCATGGGAGTAGGGGAATGGAACGAGGAACTCACCCTCTTCGCATGGGTGGCCTCAGCGCGGCCGGAGGGAGACGGAGGCGATGGCGGCGTGCCCGGCGAGCGGCGCCCGGCCGCGGAAGGGAAACGGCGGCGCCTCCCCTCACGGTGGCGGCGGAGATGGGGACAGGAGGGAGAGGAGTGCGGGTAGGGTTATGGCATCGAGGAGGAACCCTAGGGGGTTAAAAGGAGGAGGGGGAGTGGAGCTCGGCCGTTCCCTGCTCCTCTGCATCGACGTGGCTAGCACCGATGTGCTGCCGTACGAAGGAAAGAGATGGAGTGGGGGGGTACCAGGCCGGTGGCCTAGTGGGCTGGCTGGGCCTGCCCACTGCCTCTCCCTCTGCGATTTTTTTTCTTTTTATTTTTTTTCTGTTCTACTTTTTTTTTTGCTGAAAAGGAAAAAGGGAGAAAAAGATGAGGTTTTGATGTTAGAAAATTTTAGGAAAATTGGTATTGCTTATTTATTGTAACAGCAACAACTTGCAAAGTTTAGTTTTCCAAAATATTTAACTTATGTTGCTGTTGAAATTTGTTTGAAATTTGAATGAAATTAATATTAGTTGAATAATTTGACTTAAGCAACTTAAAAGTTTTAAATTCAAGTTTATTTGAAACAAGTGATGGATTTGTTTTGTAAGTTTCATACTTTCAGAAATGGTTGCTGTTTGTAATTGAATCTGAATAAAATTTGAATTAAGTGAATTATTAAGAGCCATCATTTTAAATAGTTTGAACCTTATGATTTAATGGAAACAATTGATGTTTTGATTGAACTTTTTATTTGGAAAAATTGTAACAGAGCAAGTATGAAACAAAACATTTGAATATTGTTTGAATTTCAATTGGTAAAACAAAGGAAAACAGATGCAAACAAATGGAAACAATTGGAATACAAATGCCCAAAACAAATGCAATGATGATGTCATGATGCAAAACAATAATTAAAACAAGAAACAAACATTCTAAAGGGAGTTTTTCATACTTGGGATGTTACAAAACGCCCCCCCTTGAAGGAATCGCGCCCCGAGATTCCTACTGAGAAGAGAAAAGGTCTGGATACTTCTTGCGAAGATCCTCTTCGGTCTCCCACGTTGCCTCTTTATCGGAATGATGGGACCACTGCACTTTCAAGAACTTGGTGCTCTTGTTGCGAGTCTTACGCTCGGTCTCATCGAGAATACGAACAGGGTGCTCCTCATAAGATAGATCTTCTTGCAGTTCAATGGAATCATGATCAACTGCACGATCTGGATCTTTGAAACACCTCTTGAGCTGTGACACGTGAAACACATCGTGCACCTTGGATAGCTTTTCTGGAAGTTCAAGACGATAGGCATTTTTCGCACTCCTTGAGAGAATGTTGAAAGGACCAATGTATCTTGGTGCAAGATTTCCTTTCACGCCAAAACGATGAGTGCCTCTGAGGGGAGTTACACGGAGATATCCTTTGTCACCAGGTGCATAGATCATATCCCTATGCTTGTTGTCATAGTAGCTTTTCTGACGAGACTGAGCAATCTTGAGATTGTCACGAATGATGCGAACTTTCTATTCGGCTTCCTTAACAATGTCAGGGCCTAAGAGTGAACGTTCACCAGCTCCAGACCAATTGATTGGACTCCTGCATCTGCGGCCATAGAGAGCCTCAAATGGTGCCATGCTTAGGCTTGCCTGGAAGCTGTTGTTGTAGGAGAATTCAGCGTATGGAAGACATTCCTCCCATTTCATGCCAAAGGATAGACCACATGCTCTGGGCATATCCTCGAGAATCTGAATGACTCTTTCGACTTGCCCTTGAGACTGAGGGTGATAAGCTGTGCTGAACAGAAGTTTGGTGCCCAATGCTTCTTGAAAGCTTTTCCAGAAATGAGAAGTGAATATGCTTCCACGGTCTGAGCTTATTTCCAATGGAACACCATGAAGAGGAACAATCTTTGCTGTGTAGAGCTCTGCTAACTGGCTAGCTGAGATTGTTTCTTTGACAGCAAAGAAGTGAGCTACTTTAGTGAGACGATCAATGACAACGAAGATTGCATCGTTGCCCTTCTTGGACTTTGGAAAACCAGTGACGAAGTCCATTTCAATCATGTCCCACTTCCACTCAGGGATTTTTAGAGGTTGGAGTAGACCGGCTGTTTTCTGATGGACTGCCTTAACACGTTGACAAACATCGCATTCAGAAACGTATTGAGCAATTTCATGTTTCATGCCAGGCCACCAATACAGCGTCTTGAGATCCTGATACATCTTTGTACTTCCAGGGTGTATGGAGAGAGGAGTTTCATGAGCCTCCTTGAGAATGACATCTTTGAGACTTTGAATTTTAGGAACTGCAATGCGTCCTTCGAAGAACACAGTTCCCTTGTCATCAATTGAGAAGGACTTAAATTTCTCCTTGCCTTCTTTGATGTGTTCTACCATCTTCTTGATTTCAGCATCACGAAGTTGTTCAGAACGAATCTTGTCCTCGAGAGTTGAACTGGCTGTCAAGTTCGCAAGATAGCCTTGAGGAACAAGACCAAGGTTGAGCTTCTGGAATTCTTCATGAAGAGGAGGTTGGCTTTCCATGATCATGATATTATTGCAATACGACTTGCGACTGAGAGCATCGGCCATAACATTAGCCTTGCCTGGAGTGTAAGAAATGGTAAGATCAAAGTCTTTAATGTTTTCAATCCATCTCCTTTGCCTGAGGTTTAGATCTGGTTGAGTGAAGATGTATTTCAGACTCTTATGATCGGAAAAGATTTCAGTGCGATTACCCAACAAGTATTGTCTCCATTTCTTGAGGGCAAACACAACTGCTGCAAGTTCAAGGTCATGAGTGGGGTAATTGAGCTCGTGTGCGTTCAACTGACGTGAAGCATAAGCCACAACTTGACGTTCTTGCATAAGAACTGCACCTAGACCTTGGAGAGATGCATCACAGAATATCTGGAAAGGTTTGGTAGGATCTGGGCCAACCAGAACTGGTGTAGAAGTGAGTTTAGTCTTCAGGAGATTGAAACTCTCATCACACTGTGGAGACCAAACAAACTTCTTGTCCTTCTTTGTGAGGTCAGTGAGAGGTTTAGCACTCTTGGAGAAGTTTTGGACGAAACGACGGCAATAGCTAGCCAAGCCAAGAAAACTTCTTACTTGCTTGACCGTCTTTGGAGGTTTCCAATCAACAATTCCTTTAACCTTTTCTGGATCAATGGCTATGCCCTTGGCTGAGATGACATGACCAAGGTAAGCAACTTCTGGAATCCAAAACTCACAATTGGAGAATTTGGCATATAGACGATGCTCGCGAAGTTTCATGAGAGTGAGTCGAAGATGTTCTTCATGCTCTTCCTCGGATTTGGAGTAGACAAGAATGTCATCAAGATATACCACAACGAACTTGTCGAGGTATTCGTGGAAAACAGAATTCATGAGTCGAGAGAATGTCGCCGGTGCATTGGTGAGACCAAAGGACATGACGGTGTATTCATATAGACCGTACCGAGTGGTGAAAGCTGTTTTTGGAATATCTTCCTTTCTGATCTTTATTTGATGGTAACCCATTCTCAAGTCCAACTTGGAGAATATTGAGGCTCCAGCAAGTTGATCAAAAAGATCATCGATACGAGGAATTGGATACTTGTTTTTGATGGTTTTCTCGTTAAGAGGACGATAGTCAACAACGAGTCTCTTTGTGTGATCCTTCTTCGCAACGAACAGAGTTGGGCAACCCCAAGCCGAGGAACTAGGTTGAATGTAACCTTTTTCCATGTACGTATCGATTTTCTCCTTTAACAGTTTCAGTTCAGGAGGAGCTATCTTGTATGGATGCTTAGAGATTGGAGCAGTACCTGGTTCAACCTCGATCACGAACTCAACTGCTCTGTCCGGAGGAATCCCTGGCAATTCTTCTGGAAAGACGTCAGGGAATTCACAAACCACCGGAACATTTTCGAGTAGAGGTAGAGGTTTCGCATCGAGGGTGTATAGCTGAATGGAACTTGATTCATGTGGAGAATAGACTATCTGGCCAGAAGGGTGGAACAGAGTTATTGACTTTTGAGCACAGTCAATTTTTGCTTTATTGGCTTTCAACCAATCCATACCAAGAATGACATCAATGTCAGAATTTCCCAGCAACATGAGAGAAGCAAGGAATATGTGGCCTCCAATTAGGATTTGATTATCCTTACTTATCTTGGAAGTCAACATTTGCGATCCCGGGGAGTGAACGGTAATTTGATTGCTAGGTGGAACCACACTTAGGTTGTTCGTTGCGGCAAAAGTCTTTGACACGAAAGAATGTGATGCTCCGGTATCAAACAACACTTTAGCTGGAATAAAGTTTACGGGGAATATACCGAGAACGACGTCAGCAGCTTCCTCAGCTTTGTCGACCTTGACATGATTCACCCTTGCGGTCCTCCCGACAGGCCTGTTGTTGGAGTTGAAGGCTTTAGGCGGGGGAGCACGCACCATTGCCTGGTTTGTGTTGGGACGAGGTGGTGATGGAGGTAGCTGCCTCTGCGTGCACTTGTCGGCGTAGTGCCCCGTCTGCTTGCACTTGTAGCAAGTGACGACACGAGGAGGCCCTGGCCTTGGCTGCCCCATCGAAGCCCTCTGATCATGCATCTGAACAGGGTTAGGTGGGCGGGGAGCGAAGCCTGGAGAAGCTTGGGCATATGGAGCCCGAGTGATAGCACCATTTGGCACCCAGATGCGACGCTTCTGCGGAGGGGTGGTCATGTTGGAGGAGGAACCACCCTCACGCGAGTGCTTGCGAGACTCCTCGAACGCCTTGCGCCCATTTTCCTCATTGAGCGCGGTGTTCACGAGCTCCTCGAAGTTGTTGGCCTTGATATTGGTGAGGGCGTACTTGAGTTCCGGGTTAAAACCTCTGCGGAACCTTGCCATCTTCTTAGCCTCAGTGGACACCTCATCACCAGCGTAACGAGCGAGGCGATTGAACTCACTCTGATAGCCAATGACGTCCAGCTTGCCCTGCTTGAGAGAGCAAAACTCTTCACGCATCCTTTCCATGAGACCATCTGGAATGTGGTGCTTCAGGAAGGCTTCCTTGAAACAGCCCCAGGTGATTGGATAGCCAGCTCTCATGGTCTGGTAGTTTTCCCACCAAGTAGCTGCCTGACCCTTCAGCAGATAGGAGGCATACTTGACCTTGTCTTCCTCAGCAACGTGAGCAATCTCCAGAGCCTTAGCTATCTCACGGATCCAGTCATCAGCATCCAGAGGCTCCCGTGTTGCCACGAAAGCTCTCGGGCCCAGACTGAGAAACTCCTTGATACTGACTCGTGGAGCATTCTGGTTGTTATGCTGATTAATCTGGAACTGGGCCATCTGCGTCATAACTTGAGTCATCTGAGTCAACAGCTCCGTGATTGGCGGTGGCTCAGGCGGGGTGTTCCTTGTTGGCGGCATCCTGAATAGACATGCATTTTAGCACAACAACAGAAAAGGATAGACTTGGAAACCGAAATAGAGATTATTCCGACGCATGAATAGATAACCAACAGGTACATCATCACATGTTCAAATACATCAGAATATCCAACACACCACAAATGGTTCGAATGCCAAAGGATAACTGAACATAGCTAAGAATGGATACATCGGTACTCCCATGCTCATCACGCAGGACGGCGGCTAGGAGTACGGCGAGAGGTACGGTGAGGAGCACGCCCACAAAAGTAGCTAGAACGACAATCCACATAGATCTGACGTGGTCTGAGAGCGACTCTAGGTGTGGTGAAGTACATAGCGTCGACTCCCTATGCTCCAAAGCGAGGAATCCCAGTGTAACCAGCACCGAGGTTGAGGAGTGGACCTCTGATCGGCTCGTAACCTCTAGCATCTGGCAGACGACGACCAACTGGCTGATCGAAACGTGCAAAGCGCTCGTCTCCAACAAAGTCTGTGGTGTAAGTCGCCAGACGAGTCAAAGCGAGGTAGAGCTGCTCTCTGACTGAAGCCAACTCCTGAGACAGTGTGCTGGCGACTGCGTCACTGTGTCTCACAAACTGAGCGGTGGTGTGCAGCCTGGAGTTATCATGCTCGTACACATCCAAGTTGTCGTAGAGAGTGAAGTCAGCTCCCTCCGAGGTGATGTAACCACGGGGGATGTGGCGATAGATAGAATCGTCAAATCCCCAGTAGTCAGCACGAAGGACGGTGAGACTCACATAAGCTGCCTGCTGCACAGTCATATCCACTGTGGAACCTACTGCCTCGTAGCGGTGGACAACGCTCATGCCATCATCTGACAGAATGTAGACGATAGCCTGGTAGTAGGTCTGGTCAAACTCTCGCTGCTGCTCGTAGACCTGGTACTCTGGTGCCCAACGGAACCCCAGATAAGTGACCATGTCTCTCAGCATCTCCGGATAACCGGCGGTGCTCTCACAACGAGTCATACGAACCACCTGCGGGAAGAACCTGAGATCCATCTGCAGATGATTGGGGAAGTTTTGATTAGACGCCGGTAGAAGAACTAAGGTGGAAAGCAACAACAAGGTTTCAACGGACGAAAAGGATGTTGAGAAGAACAGGATATCGAAGCAACACCGGGAAACACGAGACCAAAACACTCCTGAGGTACTACGGAAAACCCCATCCGGGCTTCTAAAGGATAAATATCTACTTCTTAAGGGATAGAGGATCTGCTTCCGGGGCTTACACGCCTCCGTTCTCAATCGTGAGTAGGCAACATGATAAATCATGTCACAACCACCTCCATTCCTATGGTCTAGTAGATATAACTATCCTAGAGAAACCAGGATTCGTGAAAACCTAACTTGAAAGTTTAGATGAGAAGGGAAAACAACGTTGCACTTGCTTACCAGAAAAGGGAGGGTGGGTGGGGAAAGAAGAAAAAGAACAGAATTCCTACTCTCACGTTTCATTTTTCCTATGTAGCTACAAAATAGTTTCTAGACTCAACTGCGACCAGTAAAAGGGATCCTACAGGCAGACAGGCTCTGATACCATTTGTCGCACCCGGACTTCTAGAGGATACTCACAGTCCGCTAAACAGTAGAACAAATGGCTTACGGGGCATACCGGCACCCGCATCTCAATATGAGCAGGCCAACACGTAAACGTGTGACAACCATTCTCTACTATCCATCGTCTGCGTAAACCATCCCATAGAAATCAGGACACTTCCGTTGACGTACTTCATAACATACACACATGGTACGTCAACGGCATTAGAACAACTGATATCACAACATATCTCTAAGACACAAAAGATTGAAATAAGTTGCAAATAGCTCTCACTAGAGCAGAGATAGCAAATACAATCATCCAGAGGACACATGTCCCAACAATTCATCATTACAACACAGCGGAAGCATCCAAAGTGTCTGAGTACAGACAAGATCCAAATAGGCCTAAGAGGCCGGAAACGAAAAGACGGAGCCCATCCACGATGTCTCAGATCCTGCCCGGGTCCGCTATCTACTCGTCAGCAGCCTCGTCATACTCCACGTAGTAGCCATCACGGGGATCCTCGTAAGCGTAGTCTGCGGAAACCACAGCCCCAAAGGGGTCAGTACATAAACGTACTGGCAAGCAAGACTCACAATTCACCAAAGTGTACCCCACAACATCAAGCACAGATGCTTTGGGTTCAACGGAAGGAAAGGGGTGATACAAAAGATGCGGCAGCTGGCTGCACTAACCACTACAGAACATACTACAACTTCCGGCTAACAGAAAGGAGATAATATAGCATATCGTAACCAACTACCAACTAACTCCAAACAAACCCATCCTGGATCTCGCCCCTTATCCAAAGAAGCAATCCGAGGATAACTCACACATTTGGATTAATGATGGTTCAAGTTATTGTGACAATAAGACTATTACTAGTCAAGTTATCATTAGTTAGGTGTAAGTTGTACTGAGTACTTGTTAGCCAGTACTTTCACCAAGTCAACCATAACCGCGTAAAACATGGCTTCTCGAGAAGATTTACCCTGCAGGGGTGCACCAATTTGGCCGTACACGTAAGAATAACCCGCCAGATGGAATGCCTCCCACCAAGCGGGGCACTCAACACAACTCAACTCTTCTTCGCATCAAGCCCAAAGAACCCCGTGCAATTGAGCGCACGGCTAATCAAGCCCCACGAAGAAAAGGGGACCCTCATAGCACTCTAAGAACGTGTCTCCCTAAATGCCGACTACAAAAGTTCCACCCTGGCCTGGGTTCGCAAATATATATGCATGCGGCAAATGGAAAACCCGAACTAAATGAGGCGATTTGAACGAGATGCGAATCGAATCAAATTGAGGGGGGCGCCCATACACGCTTCCCACATGCGGATAGTGCGCTCATCATGGATCAGTAGACAAGACCCTTTTCCTAATTAGGGTCGACACTAGCAGGCCTCAAAACCACGCCGGGCCTCCTGCCGGTGCCTTATCATCAAATTATTATTAACCAAAACATTAACAGGTTGATTGTTTAAACATCGAGCCCCAGAACATAACAGAATATAGTAACAGAAAGTAACGGGTAACAAACTCGAGCAGAAACAACCCTAAGCATGCTAGTAAGACACGGGCAACAAGCAATGGGGTTATAGGTGTGGAGGTGAGGCTATATCAGGGTTAAAGGATAACATGTGATAGGTTCGGAACAGAAGCAACGATTCATAGGGCTAGCAGAATAGACAACGGAAAGTATCGGTATCCAATGTTGAAAGGAACACAATGGTTCATGTGAGTGAATACTTGCCTGCAAACTCAGCAGCCTGGTACTGAGCTAGATCCTCAGAAGGGGTGTCGTAAACCTCGTCTGTCTCAACGTCGTCGTCTATTCGAGAAGAAGCAAACAAACAACGCAGAGAGACAAACAATCAATAACATGGCATAATGCACAATCATGGGATGATGCATGTCAATTTAATTGATGCATCAAAGATAAGATAATTGACATGGTAACATAACATAATTAAATGGACCCACATGCAATTTGGGATTGCATATGGAAAGCCCATGAATTAAGGTTGGAATAATTGTTTTACAACTAATCAACAGGTGAAAGTGGATTAGTATGATGCATGGATGAGGAAAACAGAAAAATAACAACAATAGAAACAATTTTGAAATAAGGTTTACCAAGTTTGGAATTTTATTTATTAAGTTATGGAATTTTGGTTCCTTAAAGGTGTTACACAACCATTTGTTGTTTTCATCAATTTTAATTGTTCAAATAAATAACAAAATTCATATTTGGAAAGTACACAAAATTTTAGGTGGATTACATGTTTCAATTATTGAAAAAGGAATTAATATGAATTAACTGGGAATTAAACAAGTTTAAACAAGATTTAAATGAATTTAATTCAAGTGTGAAATTATTTGAAATTTTATTTGTTCAAAACATTAAACCAAATTCACATTTGAAAAGTTTATACTTTTCTAGTTTGAAAACATATTTTATAAGTTCAAAAATAATTTAATTTGAGCAAGTTATGAATTTAGCAAATTTAAATGATTTAAACAAGGTTTAAATTATTTAACCAATTATAATTATTCAAAACATGAAACAAAGTTTATATTTTCAAAGTACATGAAAAATGGGATGGAAAACATATTTTATTTGTTGAGTTTGGAATTTTCATGCTCAAGTTATGAATTTTGCAAAATTAAATGAATTCAACAAGGATTCAAATATTTCACCAATTTAAAATATTCAAAACAGTAAACAAAATTTATATTTGGGTAGAGAATTCAATTTGGTATGAAAAACATATTTAAGATGTTGAATTTAGAGTTGTAATGAATTATTTAGGCATTTTACAAGATTAGGTGTGATCTGCCATTTAATACAGCTGCTAGGGACTTGGAAAAAAAATTACAGGGACCTAGAAGTAACTACAGGGGCCTGTGTGCAATTTGGAGTAGATCTGGATCTAGGAAAAAGAATGAAAAAAAGATGGGTTTTAAGCTGCAGGGGTGGGGTTCGAACCCCTGCCCTCCTGCTGGCAGCGCAAGGGAGCAACCAGTGGGCTACTGCTGGGTTTGTGAAAGGGAACTACTCGCAGGGGGGTTAAGGTTCAGAAACGTCTACTGAACAAATTGGAAGAAAAAGGAACACAAAAGGGGGTGGCCGGGATTCAAACTCGCGAGCGCTTGGTGCGCGCGCAGCGAACGCAGCCAGTGGGCTGCTGCGGCTGTTTGGATGTATACGGGGTCGGGTTGGTTTTGAATCTAGCACGCGGCGCTAACTGAACCTGCAAGCGAAACAAACAGGTGTTCTTCTCTGTCGACGAACAACGCAGCGACTGCAACCTTGGCCAGAAAATCACGGCATGTATCGCATGGAAACGAGCAGGGGAGTAGGGGAATGGAACGAGGAACTCACCCTCTTCGCAGGGGTGGCCTCAGCGCGGCCAGAGGGAGACGGAGGCGACAGTGGCGTGCCCGGCGAGCGGCGCCCGGCCGCGGAAGGGAAACGGCGGTGCCTCCCCTCACGGTGGCGGCGGAGATGGGGACAGGAGGGAGAGGAGTGCGGGTAGGGTTATGGCATCGAGGAGGAACCCTAGGGGGTTAAAAGGAGGAGGGGGAGTGGAGCTCGGCCGTTCCCTGCTCCTCTGCATCGACGTGGCTAGCACCGATGTGCTGCCGTACGAAGGAAAGAGATGGAGTGGGGGGGTACCAGGCCGGTGGCCTAGTGGGCTGGCTGGGCCTGCCCACTGCCTCTCCCTCTGCGATTTTTTTTCTTTTTATTTTTTTTCTGTTCTGCTTTTTTTTTGCTGAAAAGGGAAAAGGGAGAAAAAGATGAGGTTTTGATGTTAGAAATTTTTAGGAAAATTGGTATTGCTTATTTATTGTAACAGCAACAACTTGCAAAGTTTAGTTTTCCAAAATAGTTAACTTATGTTGCTGTTGAAATTTGTTTGAAATTTGAATGAAATTAATATTAGTTGAATAATTTGACTTAAGCAACTTAAAAGTTTTAAATTCAAGTTTATTTGAAACAAGTGATGGATTTGTTTTGTAAGTTTCATACTTTCAGAAATGGTTGCTGTTTGTAATTGAATTTGAATAAAATTTGAATAAAGTGAATTATTAAGAGCCATCATTTTAAATAGTTTGAACCTTATGGTTTAATGGAAACAATTGATGTTTTGATTGAGTTTTTTATTTGGAAAAATTGTAACAGAGCAAGTATGAAACAAAACATTTGAATATTGTTTGAATTTCAATTGGTAAAACAAAGGAAAACAGATGCAAACAAATGGAAACAATTGGAATACAAATGCCCAAAACAAATGCAATGATGATGTCATGATGCAAAACAATAATTAAAACAAGAAACAAACATTCTAAAGGGAGTTTTTCATACTTGGGATGTTACAGATGGGCCACCGAAGCTACATCGAGTTGAATGGCATTGTTTCCACAGAACTTCTCCATCTCACCTAAGGACATATTGGTTCCATTATCTGTGATTATGATGTGGGGGTATCCAAACCGATATATGATCTTCTTCAAGAAATGCACAGTTGTGGCCGCTTCACAGTTCGTAACTGGCATGACCTCAACCCACTTTGTGAACTTATCGACGGCCACCAGTAAATGAGTCTTTTTGCACGGAGACATGTGGAAAGGGCCTACCATATCTATACCCCAAACAGCGAACGGCCAAGTCAATGGAATTGTCCGCAGCTCCATAGCCGGCACATGGGTTTGCCGAGCATACCTCTGACATCCATCACATCTTGCCACCAAACGTTCCGCGTCTGCTAAAGCCGTAAGACAAAAGAAACCGTGCCGATACGCCTTGGCCACAAGGGATCTTGTGGAGGCATGGTGTCCACAATCACCTTCATGAACTTCTTTCAATATTTGTCGGCCTTCTTTTGGAGCTACGCAGCATAAAAAGACACCTGTAGCACTTCTCTTGTAAAGCTCACCGCCAATGATAGAGTAACCTTTTGCCCGTCTCTGGATTTGCCGGGCTACAACTTCCTGCTGTGGTAACTCGCCCCGTAGTAGAAATGCCAGGAACGGCTCAGTTCATTCTGGAATAGCGCGCACCACGGCTACAAATTCCGAGTCTGGGTCCCGGTGAGCTATCTCTTCTTCTGACTTGGTTTTAACGGAAGGTTGCCACAATTTATCCAAGCAAACATTAGGCGGGACTGGCTCTCGACGGGAGCCGAGTCTGGACAGTGCGTCCGCAGCCTCGTTCTTAAGCCGGTCAATGTGCTCCACCTGATACCCTGAGATAGACCCGGCTACTTTGTCCACCTCTCTGCGGTATGATGCCATCGTTGCATCCTTCCTGTCCCACGTTCCTGAGACCTGCTGTACCACAAGATCCGAGTATCCGTAGCACTTTATATGTTTAATGCGCATCTCCTTTTCTACACACAATCCATGCAACAAGGCCTCGTACTCAGCTACATTTTTAGAGCAATCAAAATGAATTTGCAAAACGTAACGCAACTGATCTCCTTTTGGCGATGTGAGCACAACGCCGGCTCCCTATCCTTCATACTGCTTGGAACCATCGAAATGCATAACCCAAGATTTTGAACTTAGCACTAACACGGGCATGCTTGTCTGAGTCCAATCATTGACAAAATCAACCAACGCCTGAGACTTGATCGCAGATCGGGGCTCATAATTGATGTGATAATCACCCATCTAGATGGCCCACTTGGCTACCCTACCTGTAGCATCTGAATTTCTTATGATATCTGCCATGGGTATGGAACTTACCACCGTTATGGGGTGTTCTTAAAAATACGGCTTCAATTTCCGACTGGCCATGAATACCCCAAACACTAGCTTCTGCCAATGCGGATAATGCTGCTTCGCCTATGATAAGACCTCGCTCACGTAATAAACCGGCCGCTGCACCGGGTAATCCTTTCCATCCTCTTTACGCTCGACCACGACTACTGCACTAACTGCTCGAGGCCCGGCCGCAACATACAGCAACATGGGCTCTTTGGGACCCGACGCTGCCAAAACCGGGGCTTCAGATAGTTGCTTCTTCAGAGCTTCAAACGCCTCATCCGCGTCTTGATCCCATACAAATTTGTCTGATTTCTTCAATAGTCGGTATAGGGGTATTGCCTTTTCTCCGAGACGAGATATGAACTGGCTCAGCGCTACTACGCATCCTGTAAGTTTCTGAACATGTTTCAATTCCTCTGGCTTTTTTAGGCTCTGAATAGCTTTGATCTTCTCCGGGTTAGCCTCGATCCCTCGCTCAGAAATGAAGAAACAAAGTAGTTTCCCCGCAGGAACTCCGAACACACATTTTGTTGGGTTGAGCTTCATTTTGTATCTCCTCAGGTTCTTGAAGGTCTCTTTTAGGTCATCAATAAACGTTTCTGCGTTCCTTGTTTTGATCACAACGTCATCGACATAAGCATGGACATTGCACCCAATCTGATCCTCAAAGCACTTCTGAATGCACCGTTGGTATGTTGCGCCGGCATTTTTCAATCCAAAGGTCATGGTTTTGTAACAAAAAGCTCCAAAGGGGGTTATGAATGACGTATTCTCCCAATCCTCCTCTTTGAGCTTTATCTGATGATACCCGGAATAGGAATCTAGAAAGCATAACAAGTCACTTCCTGCCACCGCATCTATGATCTGGTCCATCCTTGGAAGGGCGAACGGATCTTTTGGACAATGCTTGTTGAGACTCGTGTAATCTATGCACATTCTCCACTCGTTATTCTTTTTCAACACTAAGACCGGGTTAGCCAACCACTTGGGGTGGAAAACCTCCATGATAAAGTCAGCTGCTCCTATAGCTTTTCTTCTTTCTGCATTCATTTTCCTCTGGCCCTGCTTCACTGGCCGGGACTTGGGGTCAACATGTAAGCTGTGCTCAGCGAGTTCAGTCGGGATACCCGGCATGTCGCTAGGCGTCCATGCAAAAACATCCTGATTCTCACTGATAAACTCGATGAGCGCGCCTTCCTCCTTGTTATCCAGGTTGGACCCTATGGCGAACAGCTTGGAAGAGTCGCCCTCAATGAAAGCCACCATCTTTGTGTCTTGGGCTGCTTTAAACTTAGCTCTCTCATCATCAGTATTTGGTTTTTTCAAAGATGTTCAATCTTCCGGGTCTACCTGAGACCTGTAATACCTGAGCTCTTCCTTTGCACAGGCTTGTTCTGCGAGGGCCGCATCTCCCTCATCGCACTCTGCGGCCACAGCCCTGTTCCCATGAATAGTGATGGTCCGTTTAGGGTCCTGAATTTTCAACTGTAGGTAAACGTAACACGGTCTTGCCATGAACTTGGCGTAAGCCGGCCTTCCAAATAGTGCGTGATAAGGACTGCGCAATTTCACCACCTCGAATGTGAGCCACTCTACTCTGTAATTATCCTTGGATTCTCCAAAAGCAACCTCCAGTGATATCTTTCCCTCAGGGTAGGCCGAATGTCCAGGTACAATTCCGTGAAAAACTGTGGAGCTTTTCTGTAGCTGAGATTCTTTGAGCCCCATACGTAAAAAGGTCTCCCAATATAGATATTGATACTGCTCCGACCATCCATCAGAACCTTTTTTAACTCATAGCCATTGACCTGCGGCGCTACTACCAAATCTAGCAAACCCGGATGTTCTATTGCTTCCGGGTGATCCGTTCTACTCCATGTTACTTCCTGATCTGACCATCTCAAGTATCTTGGAACACCCGAAGAAACCGAGTTGACAACTCTTTTGAGTATCTTCCTTTCCCTATTGGTGGTCCCAGTGGTGTGAACATGATAATGTCCTAGCTGCTTTGGGTTACTCTGAAAACCCCCTGCACCACCCTGGTTATTACCCGCGCTACCAGCTCCTGCATTGCCTGCGGGGGGGTGGGCCGTTGCCCTGGTTTCCACCCAGACCTGGCCCTCCTCCCCGGCCTACACCTTGCAGCGCCTTCTGTATTTCCTCATTTTTCACCTTTGTAGATCCACGCATTGCTCCAATGAATGGTTAGCCGGCCTGCCATTCCTACTATGGCGCGGGCAAGGCATCTTGAAGGCTTCGATGTGGTTAGTCGGCCGCGGTGGCCCTTGATAATTTCTTCCTCCGTTAAAGTTTCCGTCCGCTCTGGGCCTTGCAAACCCGACCTCAGTATTAGCGACTAACTCGGAGCCCCCCTCATACGGACGTTTATGCTGGTTGTTTCCATTGCCACCATTGTTACCTCCATTGTTATTCGGTGCAGCCCCATTACCGGTTCTTCCATTACTGTTCACATTAGCTTTTCCCTTCTTATCCTCAATATCTTCTTCTGTGGTGTCGGTGGAGGCATGCTTGTTGCACGCGTCCATCAACTCCCCCATAGTAATTTCTGAAACATGCCTACTGGATTTCATGCGTAACAATTTTTGCACCAAGGGCATATATCTGCATGTTTTCGCCATAGCTTGTATCGCATCCTTTGGCTGGATATCGGTGGAAGAGTGGAGTATCTCAATAACTCGGCGCATCCAGTTGCGTGCCGACTCTCCCTTTCTCTGCACTCACCGATCCAAGTCGTCAATCGTGTATAACTTCCTGCAAGTTCCATGAAAATGCTTGATGAAAGCCGACTTAAGCTCACTCCACGAATTGATAGACCTCTCAGACAGGTTATTGAACCATAGTTTAGCTGCTCCTTCAGCCATCATGAGATACATAAATTTGGCTTGGAGCTTTTCTGAAGCGTTGCGAATAGACATGGCCATCTCATAGCTGCTTAACCAGGTCTCAAGATCCATGGTCGGCTCATAGTTGACAACTTTACCAGGATCTTTGAACTTGTCCAGATAAGGCTCGGCCCTGATAGCGTCTGATAAGCATTTGGGCCCGGCTAAGTTTGTCGACACCGCCTTATTCTTGAAACGTGTGAAGCCTCGGCTGCTGCGGCGGGAGGCGTGCCAACTCCTAGACCTCGCGCTACAGACCCGGCCGCACGCCTTGCCCGAGAACTATCCACGATAGCTTGTGCCGCTGAGACCGCAGGAGTTTGCTGCTGCTCTGTCCTCCGTCGTGCTTAATTCGACTGAATGTTCCTCGTATTACCTTCCTGCCGACTGATATACGGCGTCTCGTGCATGCCGCTCCTGTTGTCCGGGTAATTTTCTTGCCGAGCCACCGCGGTGCGTAACATCTCTATAGCCTGCCGGGTTTCTATTGCTTGAGGCGACTCTCCCAGTGGAATACGGTCGAGTGCTAAAGTTGCGGCGTACACGTTGTCCATAGGGTTATTGAAGTGACCCGGCGGGGTGTGAAATCGTGATGGTGGTGGTTGCACAACATTGCCCCCGGAAACCCCAGCGGGTAGCGCAGGTGACCCGATTGGCATGTTAATCGGTTGTCCCCCGAGCGCTGCTCCTGCATTCCCAGTTCCTTGATTCACGATCGGGGTTTGCTGGTCTTGAGGCGTAATGAATAACGCGGCCGGTTATAGGGCTCCGCTTGTCGCAGGCAGTCTCGTCTGATGCCTCTGATTATATGCTCTAGTCGTTTGTGCCTGTATACGGTCCTCTAACTCATCCAACTGATGTTGACGCACGACCATCCGTAGTTTCTCGGCTTCTACATCTCTCCTCTATTGTTCCAACGCTCGGCGGGCCACATCCAAGTCTCTGGCCCGGGCCGTCGTGTTCTCCGGGGTTATCACCGTTGCTAACACTGTGGGATCCAAGATCAAGTTGTTGCTGAACAGAGCCAGATTTGGTGGGTGTGACATTCCCGCACCGGCTGTTCTGTTCATCCTAAATCCGAACATGTTCCTATGATGATGTCGTGGTGGTGTCACGGCAGATGCCATGGGATGGCTAAAGATGTGGGGACGATGGACGCTGGAGGTGTCCGGGGAGGGATCACGCGACGAGTAGCCGCGTGAGGTAAGATCCACACAACACAAACAACACGATGTACCCAGGTTCAGGGCCCTCGTGAGGAGGTAAAACCCCTACTCCTGCCTTTCCCTATGTATTACGGTGTCTCACCGAGTAGCCACAGTACAAATGGTAACGCTACCGAGTAGCCCCTTGCCCCTCTCCGAGTAGAGCTAGGTCAAGGACTTAGGGTTTCTAGGGTTTCTAGTGAGGCATTATGGGAGCATATGAGCCTTGCTCTACCTCTCGCAGGAGGCGGCGGGGCACCTTATATACATGGTGCCCAGCCGGATACGTCCAAATCCTAGACAAGTGTCGACATAGTGTCCACACTGTCCTTTCTCCGAGTACCCGCTGACAGCTTTGGTCGTTGGTCTTGGCTGCTTCTGTAAAGTCGTTGGGCAAAACTAGGGGACAGACTGGTATCACTGTACCTAGTCACAGAGTAGGTCCCCCTTATCCTGCCACCGACTGCTTCCATGCTGTCACTGTCAGACAGACCGTCCCCACGTGAACAGTAGTTCGAATGCTGCCAAGTACGGACCCAGGATACGCGGGATCCTGTGTCAGAACGGCTCCTTTGACTTCCTGCCCGAGTAGTTTCCCGCCAAAGGTTCCCGCCAATTGTACTCGGGCCAAACCTTCTACTCGACATGGTAGAAACTGATTGATATCTCCTTCTGATCATCTTGAGGTGAGACCGGGTAGCAGTCGACCGGGTAGCGAGTACCCGGTAGTCGGCTACTCGGCCAAACCTCTCTTCTGTAAGCGGCCTTTACCACCTGTCTTTACCCTATTCGGGGGTAACCCCCCAACAGCAGTCCCCGAAGCTGGTTGAGTCTTGCGAACTTGTTCACTAGGCTCTGCCAGCTTAAAACCAGCCTTTGCATCCCAGCCATCGAACCTCAAGATGCCGAGTAGGTCCTCCGAGTAGCTATCCGGAAAGTATCTTGAGTCTCCTCTTTCCGAGTAGCACTTGCTTTCTACTCTGTATCCGAGTAAAAAGACTTAGCGAAATTTCGCAAACTGAGCCTCTGCAGCGCAGAGCAACATCCAGCCCTTCACGCAGGCACTGCCTACGTGTCAAGCATCCACGACCTTGTCGTTTGGTTGCCCAGGACACGACGCCACGTGTCCAGTTTTCACGCCGTGGGCCCACCGGCCGTCATGTCCCATCACGCGCATTTACTGGCCACGATCTTGTAGTGGGATCCAATGCGGCCGTTACGCGCGCGGTTCTCGCGTGTGTGCGTTTCTAGCCGGCCACAGGACCCACCACACGCCACAATCGATCCCACTCCCGTAGCGGTAACGGTAATCTCGCCGAGGAGGTATAAATACCCCCGCGGTAACTTCCTTTTCCCCTTCCCTGCTCATTTCCTCTTCTTCCTCCCGTTCTTCTCCGCCATCGAGCGCTCCGCCGCCGCACTAGCCTCTGCGCCGCCGCGGACTCGCTCCACCACCAACCCCGTCTGATTTCCGATTCTTCCACTCGCGACCATGGCCAAGTCCTGCTGGGCCGGTTCTTCCATCACCCAAGCCAACCTCGCCTGGCTCGTGAACGAGAGAAGGGTTCCCCCCGGCGTGGAGTGCCGGGCACCCGACGACGAGGTCGTGCCCAAGCCCAGGGACGGAGAGCGCGTGGTGTTCATGTCCCACTTCGAGCGCGGATTCGGGCTGCCAGCATCGGACTTCATGCGTAAGTTCCTGAATCACTTCGGGCTGCAGATGCACCATCTGCCGCCCAATGCAGTCGTTTTCCTCGCATACCACGTCGTGGTGTGCGAGGCCTTCCTCGGCATCAGGCCCACCGTGGAGACGTGGCTCCACTACTTCCATCTCCGCCAACAATCCGTCGGGAAGAAGGACAGCGCGGGCGTTGCCCGCGCCACCGACGTCGGCTGCGCCATGATGGTGCAGCGCAACGGGACGAACCACCCCCGCATCCAGGGGCTGGATTCCTGCCGAATGTGGCAGCAAACGTTCTTCTACGTGAGGAACGTTGCCGCCGCTGATGGAGGCCCCGTCGACGATCGGATCAACCTGCCCCCTTGGAGCAAGCGTGCTCCACTCGGGTCGAATTGGAAGGAGAAGCCCGTCAACGACGAGAACGCCACCGAGATAGAGACGCAACTCGCCTGGCTGAAGACGCATGGCCTCAGGAATGACGACCCAGTAGCGTGCTGGATCAAACGCCGGGTGCTTCCTCTGCAGGAGCGATGCCACCTCATGTGTTACATGGGAGGGCCTCGCGATTGCACCAGGACCACCACCGTCGAGATCGACGATGCTGACGTTCCCAGGCTTGCCAGGAACATCCTGAAGACCAGCCTCAACGAGAAGTGGCGGTACGGGTTCCTCCCGTTCAGCCGTAGGACTCCAATCTTGCGGGTACGTCTCCCTTACTCTGTTTTCATCTCTGCCTTCCGAGTAGATAGCTTCTCCTTTCGCCTCGACTGGCAATCGCCTTGTGCACCGAGTAGGACACTTAGCTAAATCGCCTTAGGCTTAGTGTGCTTTGTGCCTGCACGCCTCGTCGAGTAGGAATTTTTAGAAAAAGGCCTAGGCTTAGTGTGCTTTGTGGGTGCACGCCTACTCGAGTAGAGTTCTATTCTGGTACTCGGCTAACTTGTGATCCTTCTCTGCCTTTCAGACTCTTACTCGCCAGCTCACTGAAAGCAGCGAGGTCTTCGAGGACAACTGGTCCAAGGATCGCGAGGAGGATGATGTACCCCCCTCTGATGACGCGGAGCAGAGCAGCCCCGTTCCCGAGAAGCGCGACGTCCTTAACACTTGGGCGGACGATGGCTCCGACGGTAATAGCATCCTCATCTTGCTTGTTTCCGGGAAGCATCAACTCCTTGTATTGCTATTTCTGATTCACTTCTTCTTTCCTTTGAATTTCTCAGATGAGGCCGCTGCGGAGAAGGACGACCAGGATGAGGACGAGAACGATGGTGATGCGCCCCTTGTCGTCAAGCCTCTGTCGGTTGCCCCTCCCGAAACTCGCAAACGGACAGGCGGCGAAGCACAAGCGCCTCCTGCCAAGAAGAAGAAGAAGCCCGCCGAGGAGGGAGAGACCTCCGAGAAGAAGAAACTCACCAAGCTCACCACGAAGAGAAAGAGGAAACAGCTCTCTTCCACTACCGCGTAAGCCTCCTTCCCGGTCGTCTTTCTTCTCGCGCAGTGCCATTTTCCCCATTTTCTTCCAATTCCTGATTCCCTTCTCCTCTTTCCGCAGAGCTCCCCTGGACGTGAACGCCGCTTGTGCATCCGGCCAAGCCAAGGAAACTCCAATTCCTCTGATCAATGTCGATGACGACGAGGAGGACAACACTGCCCACGCTGCTGCCGCCAAAGCACCGATCACTTCCGCTCAGGGAGCAGGATCAGAAGCGGCAGCTCAGGACGCTGCCGTCCACCTCGAAAGACCACCTTCTCCTCCGGCTAGCAATGCCGAGGAGGTCCGAGACCAGGATTTGCAAGACACTGCCGCCCCCGAGCGGCCTGAAGTAGAACAAGAGCAAACCAGCACAGAGGCTGGTGCACGAGACAATCTTGCTGCCGAGCAGCAAGTAGGAGACAACACCGCTGCGGACGCCACCGTCACGGATGCTTATCCGTTGCCGGGCGGCGCTCCGAGTAGCGCCCAGCTAGTGACTGCACTGGACGATGGGTCCGTAGCGCCACCAACTGCGCAAGACCCTACACCGCCGACATCTTCCTTGTCACCACAGAGTAAGAACACATCCAGCCCTCCTGGGCGAGTAACCAGGCAACGGGCCCTTGATGCTCTGAGGGATTACTGCTCCGAGAAGGGCCCTTCTGAGAAGGTGACTGCCGACAAGGTGGCTGCCGAGGAGGCCAAGGCCAAGGAGGAAGCCGCCGAGAAGGCCAAAGCCGAGAAAGAAACTGCTGAGAGAGCCAAGGCCGAGCAGAAGAAGGCCAGGGCTGAACAGAAGAAAGCCGAGAGGCGAGCTGCCGAGGAAGCAGTCGCCGAGAAGGCAAAAGCCAAGACAGAGGGGAAGAAACCCGAGGATCCCGAGAAGCAGAAGATCGAGAAGGAGCAGACGAAGAAAAGGGCCAGGGAGCAAGGCGCATCCGCAGGCGGAGCACTCGTGATCCGCGACTCCGGCCCGATTCCTGCTGCACTCTCTGCGGGCGCTCGCGCTGCTGGCCAGCCCTGCTACCCGGAATATATGATTGAGGTTAGCCACCAACACCGCATCGGCTTCCCTCCCCAAGATAAAGCTGTAGCTATTCAGAAGGGGAGGAAGGCAGTAGCCAGGAATACTCCTCCCTTCGATCCAGCCCAGAATAAACCCGTCAATATTGCTTCTCGGGGACCCCAAGACAAGCCAATAACCTCCAAGGGTCTTGAGCAGGTACTGGATACTGTCGGCTATATCAGCGCTAAGTGGGACAGCGGGGTTCTCGGAGAGGAGAAGTGGCACGGCTTGACCCTTGGCCCCGTCGACCACTACCGCGTGGAGTGGAACAAGATCGACCTGGGACACCAGCCCATGTCCGTCTCCACCGACACCGCCACCCTCGCAGCCAAGATGTTCTTGCACCGCAAGAACGCCGAAGATATCGAACAGAGCTACGCAGTAAGTCTTTTTGCCTTTTCCGAGTATAACTTTCTTCTCTTCTACTCGCCTTTCTTCTTTCTCACCATCACTCCCAGTCCCCGAGATTTGGGTCGAGTAGGTGGATACTCTCCGAGTAGCCTCCTACTCGGGCCGAATCTTCTCTGCTTTGCCTAACTCATTTTCTTCTCGGTTTTCAGGATAGCGTTCTCAAGCGGACCAACTTGTACCGCATCCTACTCTGGAACCACTCCATCGCCAGGAGACGCATCGCCGCACTGGAGAAAGAGAAGGCAGATGCCGAGGCCGCAAGCAAAAACGCCAATGAGAGCAGCCAGCAGCTGGCTGAAGTGCAGGGTAGGCCTTTTAGCTATGCGGTTTCTGCGTTTTATTTTTACGCCCGCTCCTGCTTTCTTTGGCGCTAACCTTCCCTTCTCTGCAGCTAACCTGAAGGCCCTAGTCGACGAGCACGAGAAGTGCCGCGCTTTCGTGGCGAACGCCGAGGCCACCATAAAGAAACTTGAAGGTGAGTTTGCTGTTTACTCGGTGCTGTCTCGAATTTGTTTCTTCTCTGCATATCTGCTGACCTTATCTATCTTTCCGCAGAAGATCATAAATCATTTGCTGAGGCGCACCAGGATTGCATCAAGCCAGCGGAGGTGGAGAAACAGCTGTCTGACCAGGCCGTAGCCCTGGTGAAGGACCACACCACCGAGATGGAATCCCTGCAGCTCCGACTTCAGCAAGCACTCCAGGATGCCGTTACCATCGGCGCAGAGAGAGACAGGGCGATCTCCGAGAAGGCCAAGGCCGAGACCACCTTCCGAGCCAAGGAGAAGGCCCTCGAGTCTGAGTGCGAGACTCTGAAGAAAACCAATGCCGATCTCTTCGCTCAGATGACCACTCTTCGCGGAATCCAAGACAAACACATTGGCAAGGAGGAGTCCTGGAAATCCAAGCTGCAGCAGCTGCACCGCCAATTGATCGGTAAGTTTTCTTCTTCCCTGCATCTTTTCTTCTCGGTCTCTCTCTTCTTGGTTTTTGAAGTTGCCATTTGCTATTTCAGATATCTGGCCTGCTCTTGATTCCACATCTGCGCCTATTCTGGCCACAAACCGAGCACTTCGCCTTTCGAAGGGCGAGGCGGCAGATACCAGTTCCGAGATCGAGGACGTCTTGCTGGTGCTCAAAAGCTTCTTCGATCAGCTAGTCGGTGTTGGAACCGACTTGGTGCACGTGGGCTTTGAGCTCCACAGGTTGTTCTGGCCTCATGACCCCCAGCCAAGAAAGATGCGGGATCTCGCCCACAAGCTGGAGGAAGCGAAGGCCGAGCTGAAGAAGTGGCGAGCCTCTGCAGCCCGTGTCGGTGCAGATGTGATGCTTCTCTGCATGGCGTCTTGGTATGAGAACCTTGACATGCAGCGCATCCGCGGGAAGCGTAATAACTCCAAGTGGGAGAATGATGCCGCTAGCGTGGCCTTGCGCAAGCAGATCGCTTATGAAGTTGCCGAGTGTGCCGAGACGGAGGTCTACATCGACGGCCCCCCCGAGCCGGACACTGATTATGAAGACGAGGAGGAAGCCGATGTGGAGGACGACGAGGACGACGAGGAGGACATGGACGAATACTTCGCATCTCCCAGGAGCAAGGCCGGGAAGGGGAAGAGCGCCGCCGTCTCGGGTAGCGATGAGGAGGAGCATGCCCACATCGACAGCGAGCCACTCAACTTCGGCACCTCCTCGGGTGCTGCTCTTGACGACACGGTGCCACCTCCTAGCCACACCGCTGGCTCCTCTTCGGCTCCAGGCCCCATCTCGGTGGCCACAGCTACATCCGAGCAGACGGCCACCCAGGATGATGTTGAGATGGAGGAGTCCGCCGCCGTGCAGACGGAAACGGACGCCACCAACAACGAAGAAGCTGCCGAGAAAACCACCGCCGAAGAAACTGCTACCAAGACAGTCGTCGAGGAAACAACTGCCCATGCCAGCGCCGAGAACCTTGCCTCCTCAACCTGAGGCCACCTGCAACTTTTTTTTAACTTGAACATTTATCAGATCCCCGGGATGCCGGGAGCATATGTATCAAACAATATTTGTTTTCGCTTGCTACCCAGTTTTTATGCCCACTCAGTTTACGTTGACATTAATCAATTTGAACGACAGTGGCTCAATGCCGAGCTGTGTTCCCATGCTAGTCCCCGAGTAGCTTTTCTTATTCACCCTGTCTTTTCATCTCTGCTCTACCTGCGACTTGTCGCTTGTTTGGTATTCGAGTCACAAGAATCAAAGAACAAGGCTGCAAATACTTAGCCGCTAGAAAACAATCATGATAACGCAGCCCACCACTTAACCGAGAAGACGAAAACGAGGAACAAAAAGTAACCGACAATCTACTCGGTTCCTGCACTTTTTCTTCCTTAGTGATTTTCGTGTGCTCATTGACCTTTTGCTTGTTCTCTTGCTTGCCATGAAGCCGGGTTTCGGACAGCAGCAAAGTCGAAGAGTTGGCATATAGGTTTAAACACAGTACTCAATGCACTTTTGAGTTCTGAAGTGAAGCAACCGAATAGACAAAGGAACGAGCCGAGTAAAAACACTTAGAGCAATTTTGGACGAGGGCAGTCCCCGAGAACAATTTTAGATTGCAGAGTAGAATTTCAACTCAGATGAAAGGGTACATACACATCTTTGCTTACGAATGAAACCGACGAAGTAGAGCTATATTCCAGGGACGCTTGGTTTCCTCTCCAGCTTTATCTGCCCTGTTCGCCTGCGATGGGCGCACATCTACAAGATAGTACGCGTCATTGTGCAGCGCTTTGCTGACAATGAAAGGCCCTTCCCATGGAGGAGACAGCTTGTGCATCCCGGCTGTGCGCTGCACAAGCCTAAGGACCATGTCTCCTTCTCGGAAAACCCTTGGGTTCACCTTTCGGCTATGATAGCGCCGCAGGTTTTGCTGGTAGATAGCCGAACGTGACAGAGTCAGCTCTCTTGCTTCTTCAAGCAGGTCAACGTCGTCTTCTCGAGCTTCTCTCGCCTCCACCTCAGTGTAGAGGGCTACTCGGGGGGAGTCATGCTCTAAGTCTATTGGCAACACGGCCTCAGCCCCGTATACCAAGAAGAATGGCGTGTAGCCGGTTGACCGGTTAGGGGTAGTCCTTAGACTCCACAACACCGCTGGCAACTCTTCTAGCCAACACCCAGGTGTTTTCAGCAGTGGCTCAATCAGCCTCGGCTTGATGCCTGCCAGTACCATCCCGTTTGCTCTTTCAACTTGCCCATTGGAGGCAGGGTGCGCGACTGACGCAACGTCTAGTCGGATATGCTTATCTCTGCAAAATCGCACCATTGCCCCCTCTGCAAAGTTGGTGCCGTTGTCGGTGATGATACTGTGCGGGTAGCCATATCTCATGATCACATCTTTCACAAACTTCACAGCTGTGACTCCATCGCACTTCCGAATAGGCTTCACCTCGATCCACTTGGTGAACTTGTCCACCATGACCAAGATATGTGTCATATTGCCCTTAGCCGGCTTGAAAGGACCAACCATATCCAAGCACCAAACAGCAAACGGCCATGTGATAGGAATTGTTTTCAACTCGGATGCTGGCACGTGAATCTTACTTGCGAACATCTGGCAGCCGGCGCACTTCCTCACAATGTCCTCAGCTTGCTGCAATGCAGTGAGCCAGTAGAAGCCATGCCGAAAAGCTTTCTTGACTAAAGCCCGAGAAGAGGCGTGATGCCCACACTCTCCTTGATGTATCTCCACCAGGATTTCTTCTCCTTCCTCTGGGCTTACACAGCGTTGCAGCACACCAGTGGCACTTCTCTTATGCAGCACATCTCGGACTAAGGCGTAGCCCTTGGATCTTCTCTGAATCTGCCTCGCAGTCACCTCATCTTCAGGTAAAGTGCCGTCCCTTAGAAAGGATAATATGGGCATTGCCCAACTCGGTGTCTCCCGCACGGGAAACACTGGTTCGTCCATTTCCATTGGGACAGGCTCTGGTGGTTGCACAGGAGGAGTAGGAGCGCTTCTCTGCAGCCCAGATCGATTGGCGAGAACTTCTTCAATGAATGCAACAGCTTCAGGGTTGAGGGCGGCAGTCCCCGAGTAAGGAATGGCAGTCCCCGGGTAAGGAACGGCAGTCCCCGAGTAGGGAATTGCAGTCCCCGGGTAAGGAACGGCAGTCCCCGAGTAGAGAGCGGCAGTCCCCGAGTATAGGACGGCAGTCCCCGGGTTCCCTGCAGCACTCTCCCAGTCAATCTCCATTGGGTCAGATTCCTCACTTGGCAGAGAAGGGACAAAGATGGATTCCGAGTTGGGGGAAGGCTTGATGGATGGCTTCCTCAAATGCTCCAAGGCAATCCCTGCCGGGATGGACTGCCGAGAAGATCCCAACTTGGACAGCTCATCTGCTGCTTCGTTTTCTGCTCGGTGAATGTGCTGGAACTCACAGCCTTCGAAAAACCCAGTCATTGACTGCACCAGGAAGCGATACGACGCCATGTTGGCATCCAAGGCATCCCAGGTACCCGAGACTTGCTGCACCACCAGATCTGAGTCGCCATAACAGATAATGCGCTGCACGCCAACCTCCTTTGCTACTCGCAAACCATGCACAACCGCCTCATACTCGGCTACATTGTTGGATGCCTTGAAATGGATCTGCAACACATACTTGAGCTGATCTCGCTTGGGTGATGTAAGCACAACGCCAGCACCAAGGCCTTCTTTCACCTTTGAGCCATCAAAGTGCATCTTCCAATAGTTGGAAACTGGAGCAGGAGGTTCATACTGCATCTCGGCCCAGTCGACAAGAAATTCCGCCAGTACCTGAGACTTGATTGCTTCTCTTCTCGTATACGCGGGAGCGTACGCGGCTAGCTCGATCGCCCACTTGGCTACTCTGCCACTCGCCTCCTTGTTACCCATGATGTCCGAGATGGGAGCTGAGCTCACGACAGTGATGGGATGCTCCTGGAAATAATGCTTCAGCTTCCTGGCGCCCAGGTACACACCATAGGTCATTTTCTGGTAATGCGGGTAGTTCTGCTTGGAGCTCGACAACACCTCGCTCAAATAGTACACAGGGCGCTGCACACTCTTGCCTTCTTCTTCTCGCTCCACCACTATCACCACGCTGACTACTCGGTTAGTCGCGGCAATGTATAGCAGCATAGGCTCCTTGGGTAGCGGACTAGCCAAGACAGGAGCGCTAGCCAACATTGCTTTCAGCTCATTGAATGCTACATCCGCTTGCGGAGTCCAGACAAACTTGTCGCTCTTCTTCATCAGCTGGTACAGAGGCAGAGCCTTCTCGCCCATTCGGCCCAGAAAACGGCTCAGTGATGCCAGACAACCCGTGAACTTCTGCACATCCTTCAATGATCTCGGCAAAGACATGCTTTCAATAGCTTTTATCTTAGACAGATTGGCTTCAATGCCCCGACTAGAAACCAGGAAACCGAGTAGCTTTCCAGCTGGTACACCAAAGGTGCACTTACTCGGATTCAGTTTCATTTTGTACCTGCGTAGGTTAGCAAAGGTTTCCTCCAAGTCGGCAAGCAGAGTATGTGTTTTATTCGTTTTGATGACAATGTCATCTACGTACACCTGCACATTCTTGCCGAGTTGGTCGTGCAAGCATTTCTGCATGCATCTCTGATAGGTTGCACCCGCATTCCTCAGGCCAAAACACATGACACGATAGCAATAAGCCCCGTACGGGGTAATGAAAGCAGTCTTTATTTGATCAGCAGGATTGAGTGCAATCTGGTGGAAACCAGAGTAGGCATCTATGAAAGACAACAGTTCACAGCCGGCAGTGGAATCGATCACCTGGTCGATGCGAGGTAGCGGGAAAGGATCCTTGGGGCATGCCTTGTTCAAGTCGGTGTAGTCGACGCACATGCGCCATGCAGTGGCAGCCTTGGGATCTTCCTTTTTCTTCTCGACCATGACCGGGTTGGCTAACCAGTCCGGGTGCAGCACCTCCATGATGAAGTTACTGATCAGCAGCTTGGTGATTTGATCACCGATGGCCTTCCTTCTCTCGTCCCCGAAACGGCGCAAGGCCTGCTTCACGGGCTTTGCGTCAGGACGCACATGCAAAGAGTGCTCAACCAACTCCCTCGGGACTCCTGGTAGATCTTCATTGGTCCAGGCGAACACGTCCCGATTCTCACGGAGGAAGTGGATGAGCGCGCTTTCCTATTTCTCGGCCAGCCCGGCACCAATGATGGCCACGCGCTCCGGGAACTCGGGGTCAACCTGGACTGTCTTGGTCTCCTTGGCAGCTTGGAAAGCAGTACCATGCTGAGTACTCGGCACGCCTTGTGCGCCAGCTTGTGCGGACTGAGCCATGGCCACCACCTCGTACATCTTTTTCTTCTCGGCAGCAATCACCATCGATTCCGCCAGCTGAGAGCTAGCAGAGGCACACTCCATGGACTTCTTGTAATCTCCCGAGATGGTGATGATGCCATTGGGCCCGGGGATCTTCATCTTCAGGTAAGCCACATGGGTAGAGGCCATGAACTTGCTCAGAGCAGGCCTGCCGAGTAGAGCGTGATAGGGACTCTGATGATCCACCACCTCAAACTGCAGGCGCTCTGTGCGGCAGTTCTCCCGAGTACCGAATAGCACATCAATCCACACTCGGCCAATCGGGTTGCATGAGATCCCGGGTACAATGCCATGGAAAGTGGTCTTGCTGGGCAGCATCATGTTCTCGGCCAGGCCAAGCTTCTCGAGTGTGTCCTTGTACACAATGTTGATGCTGCTGCCGTTGTCGATCAGCACCTTGCTGAACCTCACGTTCTTCTCGGGGCCCAAGAAGGTGGGATCCAGCACCAAGGCATAGGCACCCGGATTTGGCATCACCTTGGGGTGATCCGCCCGAGTCCACCTGATCTCCTGGTCACACCAGTACATGTAGTGAGGGACAGCCGGAATCACTGCATTGACCTCCATGGCCCGCCTATGCTGTGACTGCTTGTCGACTGCCTCGGAAGTGAAGATCATATAGCTCTCATGGTGCTCTTGGTACTGGTTAGGGCCATTGCCCCCATTGTTGCCGTTGTTGCCATTGTTGTTGCCCTGATAGTTGTTGTTGCCTCTGTTGTTGTTGTTGCGGTTGTAGTTGTTGTTGTTGTTGCGGTACCTCTCGTTGTTGAAGTTCTGGTTGGCTCCTAAAGCCACCTGGTTCACATTCTCTCTTCTCGGATAGACTGGCGGCCGAGCTGCGGGTGCCCGAGTAGGCTGAACAGTGGCATTCGCGGCTGGCAGAGGAGGTGGAGGAGGCAAGCCATCACTCTTGATCACATCCCACCATTCGCATTGCCGAGTAGTGTGGTTCGCAGGCCTTGAGGGGTGGTGAGTGTGGAAGCTGCATGGACCATCCTTCATGTCATCGAAGACAAACTTCTTCGGCTGCTCGGAGTTCCCGCTACTCGGCTGCGCAGTGCGGAACGGTTTCTTGTTGCCTTGGCCCTGGTTCTGGTTCTGCCCGTAGGCTCCAGCAGGTTTCTGCCTTTGGCCACCACCGCCTCCAACATTCACTGCATTCACCTCCTCGGGATCATACCGAGTATCTACTCGGCGCTTGTTGCGGAACTCGTTGCGCTTGTTGCTGTTGAAGTTTCTTCTCGGCTCAGAGGAATCCATCAGTGGCTGAGTAGGGTCACCGAGTGCGTACTGATCCGCAATCTTGATGGTCTCGGCCAGGGTGTTGGGCATTTCCCTCTGCAATCTCTGCCACAGCATGCTGCCATGTCGGCAACCCTGCGCAAACCAAGTGATGGCCTGCGCTTCATTCACACCCTCACAGGTGTTCCTCAAGGTGCTCCACCGAGTAAGGTACTCGCGGTCCGTCTCGTCTTCTCGCTGCCGGCAAGCCGACAACTGCTGTGGCCTATTCGGCCTCTTGTAGGTGCTGGTGAAGTTGCTGATGAAGGCATCCGAGAAGTCCAGCCAGCAGTTAATGCTGTTCTTGGGCAGGTTGTTGAGCCAAGTGCGAGCTGGACCCTCTAGCATCTGCGGCACATAGCGCACCGCCCATCTCCTGTTGCCGTTCGCGATATGGACCGCGGTGACGTAGTCGTTGAGCCAATCTTCAGGCTTGGTGCTACCATTGTAGCTCTTGGTGCCTCTCGCGAGCTGGAAGCCCTTCACGGACGGCTCGTTCATGATGCGCGGGCCAAAGCACTCGGGGCCAGGAGGACCCGTGCTCTCAAGCCGCGCCGACAAGCTGATACGGTCCAGCTGGTGCCTTGCATCTCCAGGCGCCAACACGCGCTCACCCACGCGGTCATGGATGTCATAACCAGCCATCTCCATAGCCGAGTAGCCATCATCATACCTATCCACCTGCATAGCAGCAGGCTGCTCCACCGGGCTGGCGACTGGTGCCACCGGGCGCGGCTGCTGCCTCTGCCGAGTAGGCGGAGCTGCGGGTTGCCGAGAAGTACCCGGGCGTGCGGCTTCTCGGACACGGCTTTGAGCTTGATGGGCTTGAGAGCCTGCTCTTGCAGCGTTGTGTTCCTGCCCGGGCTGCTGCGGCACAGCAACCTGTTTCGCGGCAGCAGCCGGGTCATACACCTGCATTTGCCTGTCTCTTCCCGTACGCCCGCTGCGGCTCTTCCCGCGGCTAGGATGCGGAGATGAGGCTTGATCGTTAGATCTTGCCGCGTGCGAGTGAACCACCTGCGAAGCTCCAGCTCCCGGGTTGGCCTTCCGGAACTCCTCGTTCTGCCTGGCGGCCTCCAGTACCAACTCGCCAAGCCTTTCCTGCTGCCTGCGACGCGCCTCTCCCTCTAGGCGCGGCAACTCGGCAGCCACAGCCTCCGCAGCCCGCAGCGTCTTGGCGGGCGTGCTGTACCTTGGCCTTGTGAAGGTGTTCGCGGTGGCGGACTGCGCGGGCTCCTCCGCAACAGTGGCCATCTCGGCGCCCAGGTTGCGCCGGGTAGCGCCTACCCTGCTAGGCCTCCTGGCAACCGGCGTGAAGCCGTGAGCCTTGTTGTACTCGAGCTGGTCTAGACTCAGCTCAAGCCTGATCTTCTCCAACTCCGCCTGCTCGGCGAGCAGCTCCTGGCGTTGCCGCTCGAGCTGCTCCCTTACGGCTAGGAGCTCGACGTCGGTGGGAGTGGGCATGCCGGTTCGCGCTGCAGACGCGGGGATGACCGTAGACGTGGAAGGCGGCAGGTTGCTCTCCTTCTCGTAGGGCCGGTGAGTCCTGCCACCCGCGGGCGGGTCGTCAACCTCCTCGACGACGGCCGCAGCGCCAGTAGCAGCTGCGCCAACGTTGGCCGCCACGCCCGTCACCATCACCTCAGCGCAGCACGCAGAACTGCATGCAGGCCTTCCGCGAGCAGCAACAACCGCGGGAGGATCCTCCGCGTCGTTCACCAGCTCGGGGTAGGCGTCGTTGGCGACGGTGGCGACGTAGACGAGATGCGAGCCGAAGGAGATCACCGAGCCGCCCTCCGGCATGGCCTTGCCGCCGAAACAGCCGGCGTTGTCGGTGACGAAGTCGAAGGAGCCGAATCTGTGGACAAGGCCACAAACTACGCGCTCTGCAGATGAAGATCCCGTCCGAACAGAAACTCCAGCCAGCGCCGCTGGTTGCCCCACGGTGGGCGCCAACTGTCGTGGTGGTGTCACGGCAGATGCCATGGGATGGCTAAAGATGTGGGGACGATGGACGCTGGAGGTGTCCGGGGAGGGATCACGCGACGAGTAGCCGCGTGAGGTAAGATCCACACAACACAAACAACACGATGTACCCAGGTTCAGGGCCCTCGTGAGGAGGTAAAACCCCTACTCCTGCCTTTCCCTATGTATTACGGTGTCTCACCGAGTAGCCACAGTACAAATGGTAACGCTACCGAGTAGCCCCTTGCCCCTCTCCGAGTAGAGCTAGGTCAAGGACTTAGGGTTTCTAGGGTTTCTAGTGAGGCATTATGGGAGCATATGAGCCTTGCTCTACCTCTCGCAGGAGGCGGCGGGGCACCTTATATACATGGTGCCCAGCCGGATACGTCCAAATCCTAGACAAGTGTCGACATAGTGTCCACACTGTCCTTTCTCCGAGTACCCGCTGACAGCTTTGGTCGTTGGTCTTGGCTGCTTCTGTAAAGTCGTTGGGCAAAACTAGGGGACAGACTGGTATCACTGTACCTAGTCACAGAGTAGGTCCCCCTTATCCTGCCACCGACTGCTTCCATGCTGTCACTGTCAGACAGACCGTCCCCACGTGAACAGTAGTTCGAATGCTGCCAAGTACGGACCCAGGATACGCGGGATCCTGTGTCAGAACGGCTCCTTTGACTTCCTGCCCGAGTAGTTTCCCGCCAAAGGTTCCCGCCAATTGTACTCGGGCCAAACCTTCTACTCGACATGGTAGAAACTGATTGATATCTCCTTCTGATCATCTTGAGGTGAGACCGGGTAGCAGTCGACCGGGTAGCGAGTACCCGGTAGTCGGCTACTCGGCCAAACCTCTCTTCTGTAAGCGGCCTTTACCACCTGTCTTTACCCTATTCGGGGGTAACCCCCCAACAGATGAGCAGTTTCGCCTGTTTCGCTGGTGACGGACGTCTGCTCACCATCGACCCGGGCTCCAGTCGGGTTTCCACTGATCGAAGTCTGTTGTTGGGCCAGCGCTTGCGCCGCACCAGCCGCGTCTACTGACACATCACCCTGATTCAGATTTATCGCAGGGGCTGTGTACACCGCAACTCGGCGCGCAATGCCTGGTGAAGATTCATATTCTTGTTCCTCCCAGCTATCTTCTTCATACCGATTTTCGAGCAGGTGCAGGATAGATTCGGTGTCATCATCTCCGGTAACCCGGCCACGCGGGGTCCATGCCGGCTCCTCCGGCTGTTCCCTCTTCGTGGTGGGTGCTCTCTCTAGTTATGTCGTGCCTACCGACTCTTCCCCATCCGATTGAACACAGGTGGCGGCCCCTGACGCAGAATCATATTCATTATTGTCAAAAATTGAACCAGATGTACGTACCATTCCCACGAAGACGTTAACCCGACCGATCATGACGACAGACCCAATTTCCAGCTGGTCCGACTGTGGCCCCCAGCCAAAATCGTCGACGATCTTCTCTCCTTCGGGGTTGGTGATGATCTCGCCGATAACGAGGTTCTTCATGCTTTCCAGAGCTTCTCTCGTAATATAAACACCTTTGGACGTAGGCCCCACGGTGGGCGCCAACTGTCGTGGGAAAGTCACGGCAGATGTTACCGGCAGATGTTTGGGAGAGGGTTTAGCTCAGATCGGACACAAGATTTATCCTGGTTCAGCCTCTCCATTGGAGATAATGGCTTACTTCCAGCTAGGATCATATTGATTGGCGATCTAGAGACTCGGGCTGCAATGTCGCCGAGACTCCAGTCTAGGGTTACAAGTACTTGCTTTCGTATAACTGGAATAACTCGAATCCCTCTCTGCACCCTAGGAACCGGTCTATATATAATACCCGGTTTCCTGGCTTTCCTTACAAGATACGTCCAGAGTCCTACTCGGGGTCCACATGAACTCTAAACTACTGTCCGTGCCCTCCAAGTCTCGGACTCCGTGGCCCGCACCTCCTTTTGGCCTTCTAGAATCTCCCTTTCCACAATCCGAGTTACCAATACGACTGCTGGCCCATCAGTGACACTCGGCCCAATATCACATTACAAGGTCTCGCGTAAACTTCCTCCAACCGAGTCTTTGATCCTCTGCATGGGCTTACCGGGTTATTATCCCCCCAACAATCCGGGAACAAGGGGAAGACCTCCAAAAGGAAATTCTCCAAGCAAAAACCAGAAGCTGAAAAAGAAGAAAGTGAATCGGACACTGACGAAAAAATCCAGGAGCAGCAGCGAAAAGGCGAACCAAAGTTCCCGAGAGTTGATGGAGAATGCAATTTAACTTTCCTCACAACTCCCTCAGCAAAGGTGGCAAAGAGGACACTTCGAGAACTAAACGCGGTTGTACTTCCACCAACCCCCAAGTTCTTGAAGTACTCGAAAACACCAATTACCTGGGATCAGTCTGATCATCCCAGAAATGTCCCAGAACCCGGCCCACAAGCTCTAGTTGTAAGTCCTATTGTTCAAAAAACTAGGCTAAAAAGAGTACTGATGGATGGAGGATCCAGCATTAACATAATGTACCTGGATACACTGAAGCATCTACGAATCTCCGAGACCCAGCTCAATCATAGCAACATACGTTTCCACGACATCGTCCCTCGCAGACAAGCACAATCCCTAGGAGAAATTTCCCTAGATGTAACCTTTGGAGAAAAAGAGCACTTCCGGCAGGAAAAAATCTCTTTCGAGGTCGTACCGTTCAGGAGTGTATACCACGCAATTCTCGGACGTCCAGCTTTCGCCAAATTTATGGCAAGATCATGTTATATCTATAACAAACTGAACATGTCAGGGCCAAAAGGAGGAGTGATTACCATATCAGGAGACTTCAAGTTGGCAAACGAGCTGCAAAAAGGAAACGCCCTTTGCGCAGAAAAAGTGATTGCAAAGGAGGAATTGAAAGAGCTGGCAAAAGAAGTATCACCGACAGAAATGTCGGCAGGTAAAGAAAGCCTGAAGCCCGCAGATAGTTTCAAAGCTTCCGAGAATACAAGGCAGTTTATCCTAGACCCCAAAGATCCGACAAAATTTGTCGTAGTAGGGACAGGGATGACCGACAAATAGGAAAGCGCGCTCATCGAGTTCCTCAGACATTTTTGCCTGGTGTCCTGCAGACATGCCGGGTGTACCCAGGGAACTTGCTGAGCATCAACTCAAGGTGATTCCAGGATCTAAACCCGTCAAACAAGGTCTCCGTCGATTTGATGGAAGAAGACGGAAGGCTCTTGGCAAAGAAATTATCCGCCTATTAGCATCTGACTTTATACGGGAAGTTATACATACTGAATGGTCAGCAAACCCAATATTAGTCCCGAAGAAAGATAGTACTGTTCTTAGGATGTGTATAGATTACACCGTCCTGAACAAATTGTGTCCAAAAGATAGGTTTGCGTTACCGTGAATCGATCAAATAATAGACGCCACTGCTGGCTCTGAGCTTTTATGCTTTTTGGATGCTTATTCCGGGTACCATCAAATACTTATGAAGGAAGAAGACCAAGTCAAAACCTCCTTCATAACCCCATATGGAACATACTATTACATAACCATGCCTTTTGGCCTGAAGAACGCAGGTGCAACCTACCAGCGTTGCATGCAGCGATGTTTGCATAGTCAGATTGGCAAAAATGTTCACGTTTACGTGGATGACATTGCTGTCGATTCCAAGGAAAAGGATACACTCCTTGAAGATTTGCGAGAAACCATCGAAAATTTGCGCACTTACAAAACGAAGTTGAATCCATTAAAGTGCGGATTCGGGGTCCCCTCAGGAAAACTTCTGGGTTTCATTGTTTCTCACAGAGGAATAGAAGTAAACCTGGAAAAGATTGACATGTTCTACAGCTGCTGTCAGCAGGTTTATAAGCCGGCTAGGAGACAAAGCTCTTCCATTATACAAATTGTTGAAGAAATCCAACAAATTTGAGTGGACAGAAGAGGCGGACAAAGCATTAACCAAGTTAAAGAAAACCTTGATGAAAGCTCCGATTTTGGCATCGCCAAAAGACGAAGAACCCATGTTACTGTATCTCACAGCAACTAACAGGGTTATTAGTGCTGTGATAGTTGTGGAAAGAAGGAAAGAAGAGAAAGCATACCAGATCAAAATCCGGTATATTATATAAGCGAAGTTTTTCCGAGTCCAAACAAAGGTACCCATACTATCAAAAGCTGGCATATGACGTATTCTTTGCATCTCGAAAAATCGCCATTATTTCCAAGGACATTCCATAACAGTGGTATGTAAAGCACCACTAGGGGATATAATTAACAATGCAGACACAACAGGCCGAGTAGCCAAATGGGGCATCGAGCTGGCTGCGTTCGACATTAAATACCAACCCCGGACGGAAATAAAATCCCAGGCGTTGGCAGATTTCATCGCTGATTGGACAGAAGCAATGGAAAACACACCAATGCCGGAGTCGGAATACTAGGTCATGCACTTTGATGGATCCAAGATGAAGGAAGGCGCTGGAGCTGGTGTAGTGTTAAAATCCCCAAAGGGAGATATTATGGAGTATGTATTGCAAATACACTTCAACGCCAGCAATAACGTGGCAGAATACGAAGCTTTGCTTCATGGCTTGCAAATTGCAAAAGAAATAGGCATCAAGCGCATATTATGCTATGGTGACTCAGATTTGGTACAGCATCAGCTCAACCAAACATGGGACACCAAAAGTCCCATCATGGCCGAATATCGGAGAACGGTGGATGAGTTTGCTATTTGCTTCCTAGGATTTGAAGTACTTCATGTCAAAAGGGAGGAAAATTGGAACGCGGATGCATTAGCCCGCATGGGCTCGGAAAGAGTGAAAAACCTACCACGAGGTATGTTTGTCCAACATTTGCATAAACCATTGATAAAAGGTGGAGATGTTGATTATCCTCTTGTGTCCGAGTCAACTGAAGTCTTGCTCGTTAACACGGATTGGACAATTCCATATTTAAACTTCTTAGTAGATCAGATGTACCCGGATGGTGCAGATGAGGTCTTGCAAAGGCAAATAAAACATCGCTGCAAAGGATACACGGTAATCAACGGTTGCCTGTATAAACGCAGCACTACCGGATTTTTTTAGCGATGTATTTCGCCAGAAGAAGGCCGAGAAATACTGCAAGAAATCCATGCAGGGGATTGCAGACATCATGCTCAATCAAAAAGCATAGTTAAGAAAGCATTTTGTGCAGGGTTTTTCCGGCTAACAGCCAAGACAGATGTTGAACACATAGTGAACATATGTGCCGGATGTCAGTATTACGCCAAGCAGACAAATATGCGAGCCCAAGCACTAAAAACTATCCCTGTCACATGGCCATTTGCGGTCTGGGGCTAGATATGATGGGACCATTGAAAACTGCAATAGGTGGACTCACAAATCTACTCGTCGCAGTAGATAAGTATACCAAGTGGGTGGAGGCAAAACCCATCAAAAAGCTTGACGGTGTAACTGCCAGAAATTTCATCATTAACGTAGTCATGAGATACGGCGTTCCACACAGTATAATCACGGACAACGGGGCAAATTTCTCGATTGGAGAGTTGGAAAAATATTGCCGACAAACGGGAATACGCCTAGACCTTGCGTCAATGGCTCACCCACAATCCAATGGGCAGGTTGAAAGAATGAATAGCTCAATCCTGCAGGGAATACACCCAAGACTTGAATCTCCTCTTCATAGAGCAGCTCGAGCAAGGGTGGAAGAGTTACCTTCCGTGCTTTGGAGTATTCGAACGACGCCAAATAGATCAACAGGGAAAACCCGTTTTTCTTAGTTTATGGCGCAGAAGCAATGCTTCAAGCGGACATGCTCCATGATAGCCCAAGAGTGCAAGCTTTCGATGACTCGGCTCCGAAAGTACATGACGCGATGCCGTCTATCTCCTAGAAGAAGAACGATAACTTGTGCTTCAAAGACCTGCCATTTATCAGCAAGGTTACGACGTTACCATAGTTGGAAAATCAGGCATCGTTCTTTTAAAGAACGTGACTTAGTGCTAAGATTGGTGCAAGAAAGAAAGCACAAGTTAGCTCCAGTTTGGGAAGGACCATTTTTCATAAGCAAAGCTATGAAAAATGGATCATACTATCTTGTTGATATTCTGGACACGGAAGATGATCCCAAAAGACCGAATCGCAAAAGAAAGAGAAAGATAGATGACGAACTAGGGAAGACCAAAAGACCCTGGAGCATCTAGCAGTTACGTCCCTTCTACACTCAGTTCAATTTCTATGTAAACATCTTTGAGATCATGAAATAAAGTTGTCGGAGTTCATACATCTATGTTTTTTACATGTTTATTATAGTATAAAGAATAATTCCATCTTATCTTTTTCCCAATGATCTTTTAAAATACTCAATGTTAACCCGAATTGTGCCTGCATGCTCGGTGTTTAAAAACTTAATGATTTTCAGCCTAAACTGGCTTAAGGAAACCCAGATGCCTGTGTGCCTAAGTTTCATTCAAAAAACTCCTTACTGTTCTCTAAGTATTATCTGATTGTTTTTATGTTGGGTCACTGGAGCTAGTAAGTAAAAATGCCTTTAGTATAATCCATGTTTCCGAGTTTCGACTGATAGGTTATACCCAGTCACTTGGCATGAAGATTAAAATACTATCGAGCCATTTCAAACACTACGGACAGTTAAAGCATATAAACCAGAGAACTTAGAAGATAAAGGAATGAAAACCCGGAAAACTTTCAAAAGATTTAATAATATTGCTGCAAAGGCGAAGTACTTGTTTATACAAAAGAACAGAAAGCATTACAATAAGTTTACATTGTAAGATCAGTAATGCTTATATTTCCTATTTTCTACCCAGGATCAGGAAACTTCCTTCAGGCATCCGACTCTTCTTCGCCGCTGGATTCCTCAGGAGTCTCCGGAATAGCTTCCTCCGAGTAGAAGGTGGAGACGTTCACCATGGTGGCAATCTTGGTGGCGTGACCTTTGATTTCATCAAAGATGCTGGCCCTCTGCGCCTCAGTGTATCCTTGAGGGATGTCGGATGCTATGCGCCAAGATTTGGCAGTTGGGTAGTGCATGCGCAAGAGCCCTAGAGCCATCCGCGCACCACCACGTGCTGCGGAGAGTAGGGTGGACTCCCTGGACTCCGCCACCTCCACGATGGCTTCCGAAAGTTTTTCAACTTCCGAGAATTCCCCAGTCCTGGAAGGAAGGCATTTGTTGACCAGCAACATCCCCGCAGCCTTGATTGCGGTGAATACCTTCCGAAAGCTTGGATTTTTTACAATCCGAGTAAGCTGGGGACTATCTCCTGTTTCAGTAAAACACACAAGTGTTAGAGAAAACAGAGAAAGATGTAAACATGGAAATCCGGTAAATGGCAAAGAACTTACCGAGAATCTTGTCCATCTCAGCGCCTTCTTCTAGGCACTGGTTCAAGGCATTCTCCAGGTCTCAGATGGTGGCCTTATCCTTCTCGGCCTAGCTGGAGGCCTTAGATTCGGCAATGCCAACGGCTAGTTGGCTGGCCTCCAGGTCCTGCTGTAACTTCACAATAAGCTTGTGAAGATCCAGGTTTCTGCGGCGGAGGTTTTCGGCATTGCCGGCATCTTCAGCAATTTATTTGGCTCTCACCAAAGAAGTTGAAAATCAAGTAAAGGAAGAGTTAAAACTCGGAAAACTACTTAGAAAAAATTCACAATTGAAAGCAGAGAGATAGTTTACCTACTTAATCCTTTGTAACATCCCAAGTATGAAAAATAGCCTTTAGAATGTTTGCTCTCTGTTTTTTTATGTTTTGCATCATGGCATCATGTTCATTGCAATTGTTTTGTTTGTTTTCCATTTGTTATTCTCTGTTTTGCTTTGTTTTCCAACTGTTTTCATTTGTTTTCCTTTGTTTTCTATTTGAATTTCAAACCAAATTTCAAACCTTTTGTTTCATACTTGTGATGTTACAATTTTCCAAAAGGATATTTCAAATCAAAACAACCAATTGTTTCCATTAAAGTTGTAATTCCAAACTGTTGTTTTGTTTCTATCAAAAATTCATTTAATATCAAACCCTTTTCAAATTCAATTTGTTTTCCATTTGAAACTCCAAACCAACATCCAAATAATTGTTCATACTTGTTATGTTACACTTTCCAACTAAAAGTTTCAATTAAAACAACTAGTTGTTTCTATTTAAATAGAACCATTAACTTGTTATTTGTATTTAATAACTCATTTGAATCAATTCACATTCAAATTCAAATCACATTGTCCAAAACAGCAACCATGTTGATCTTATAAAAATTGCAACACAATTATTAATCATATGCTTCCAATCAAAATTATTTGTTCACCCCATTTAAATTTTGTTTGCAATAATCACTTAATCTCCAAAATCATTTAACTTGGAATCAAATTTCAAACAGCACCCAATTTGAAAATTATTAAAATTACCAACACATTCTAAGTCTTTTGTTTCCATTTATTTCAAACAGAAGGTTCATGCCATTTAAATTCCTGTTTTTAATATTTCAATCAATAATCAAATTCATTCCAAATTTGAGCTAATTACAAACAGCAAGTTGGTTTTGAGATATTTGGAAAACAGAAGTTGACATTTGGTTGTTGTTGACCTAACTATCCTAACCAAATTTTTCCAAATCTTTCTTAACTCAAAAACCCATCAAATTCTTCCTATTTCTAATCCTGCAAAAAAAAAATAACAAAACAAAAATAGAAAAGGGAGAGAGAGAGCACCAGCAGCCAGCCCATCTTTTTCCCCCAAGCCCACTTTCCCTCTCAGCCCATACCCCTTCGCCAGCTTCTTCCACCTCTGTATGGTCGCATCTGCACGTATCCACGTAGCAGAGCAGGTGCAAGCAACGGCCACCATCCTCTTCCCCCTCCCTATAACTCGACCTCCAAACCCTAGGGTTCCCCTACCCCTCTTCTTTCCCCTCCTTCTTCCTCTCCGCCTCCAATCTCTCCCTCCTCCCTCTGCTCTCTCTTCTCTCTGGTCTTTTCTCTGTAACTGAACCTAGCTGAACCAAAAATTCCTCCTTTTGGCTCCGGTGATCGCCGGCCGTCTAGGGCCCCTCCGGCCGCGGTGAGGGCGGGAATGGAGCCGCCCCACCGCGGGCTCCCTCTCCACCGCCTCGGTGGGCACCGGGAGGCCTCCCACCGCCGGCGCCATCCCCTCCAAGTCACCACCATCGCCCCTGCCCGCCCCGACCTGCTCCGCCTTCCATCCGATCGAGGTGAGCACCCCACCTCGCTACCCCTCTGTCTCTCCCCCTCGGTGCACTCCTCCACCCCAGCCACGCACCCACACCGCGCACCACTACCCCCTCTCGCGAGCAGCAGCTGGTCGCTGACCACCATCGACCGATCCCTCTGTCCCCTGTTACTGCAGCGAATTTCAGTAATTTCAGTTAACGCACGAGCGATAGCATATTCCCCCCGCAGCCCCTACTCTGTCACCAACCCGAGCCACAGCCCAGTTGGTGTGTTCCTTGTGCGCACAGCAAAGGGGAGGGGTTCGAGTCCCCCCTCCTTCAATTAACCAAATCTTTTTATTTTCCATTGATTTGGTCACAGCAACTTCTCAGTATCACACATAGATCCCTGCTAATTAATTCTAGCCCCTGTAATAATTTTTTCTAAGTCCCTAGTTCATATAAAAATGGCAGTTTTGCACCTTAACTTGTAAAGTGCATAACTAATTCATCCCAACTCCAATTTTAACGTTTTAAATATGTTTTCTGTCCCAAATTAAATGTTCTTTCCAAATATAAAATTTGTTTACTGTTTTGAATATTTTAAATTGGTGAAATATTTAAAAACTTGCTTAATTCACTTAATCTTGCAAAATTCAAAACTTGGGCATAAAAATTCCAAATTCCACAAAAAAATATGTTCTCCAATCAACTTTTCATGTACTTTCCAAATATAAATTTTGTTTGCTGTTTTGAATAATTTAAATTGCTGAAAACAACTGTTTCTTGTTTAATGCATTTAAAATTGCCAAAATAATAACTTGCTCATTTTAAATCCAATTTCAACAAATGAAATATGTTTTCCATGCAAAATTAAACCACCTTTTCAAATATAAAATTTGTTTCATGTTTTGAATAATTAAAATTGGTTAAATAATTTAAACCTTGTTTAATTCATTTAAAATTGTTAATTTCCTAACTTGGTCAAATTAATTTCTTTTGGGACATATAAAATATGTTTTCCAACCATAAAAGTATAAGCTTTTCAAATATGAATCTCACTTAATGTTTTGAACAAATAAAAATTCAAATAAGTTCATGTTTGAATTAAATTCATTTACTTCTTGCTTAAACTTGTTTAATTCATAAATAATTTATTTGAAATCCTTTTTCAACAAGTGAAACATGTAATCCACCTAAAATTTGGTGTTCTTTTCAAATATAAACTTTGTTATCTATTTTGAACAATTAAAATTGGTGAAAACAACAAATGTTTGTTTGACACCTTTAAGGAACCAAAATTTCCTAAATTAATGAATGAATTTCCAAACTTGGTAAACCTTATTTCCAATTGCTTCTATTGTTGTTATTTTTCTGTTTTCCTCATCCATGCATCATGATAATTAACTTACACATGATGATTAGTTGTAGAACAATTAATTCAACCATAATTCATGGGCTTTTCATATGCAACTCAAAATTGCATGTGGGTCATGTTCTGTTATCTTGTCAACTAGTTTAATTTTGATGCATCAATTAAATGGTCATGCATCATCCCATGTTTGTGCACTATGCCATGATATTGATTGTTACCTCTCTGTGTTGTTTGTTTGCTTCTTCCCGGATAAACGACGACGTTGAGACCGACGATACTTACGACACCCCTTCTAAGGAGTTAGCTCAGTACCAGGCTACTGGGTTTGCAGGAAAGTTATCACTCACATGAACCATCGTGTTCCTTTCAACATTGGTTACCGATACTTTCCGTTGTCTATTCTGCTAGCCCTATGATTAGTTGCTGCTGTTACGAACCTATCACATGTATCCTTTAACCCTGATATTGCCTCACCTCCATACCTATAACCATTGCTTGTTGCCCGTGTCTTACTAGCATGCTTAGGTTTGTTTTGCTCGAGTCTGTTACCCGTTACTTTCTGTTACTATTTCATTATGTTCTGGGGGCTCGATGTTAAACAATGAATCATGCTAATGTTATTGTTACTAATAATTTGATGATAAGGCACCGACAGGAGGCCCTGTGTGGTTTTGAGGCCTGCTAGTGTCGACCCTAATAGGAAAAGGGTCTTGTCTACTGATCCATGATGAGCGCACTAACCGCATGTGGTAAGCGAGTATGGGCGCCCCCCTCAATTTGATTCGATTCGCATCTCGTCCAAATCGCCTCATTTAGTTCGTGTTTTCCATTTGCCGCATGCATGTTTTTGCGAGCCCAGGCCAGGGTGGAACTTTTGTAGTCGGCATATAGGGGGACACGTTCTTAGAGTGCTATGAGTGTCCCTTTTCTTCGGGGCTCGATTAGCCGTGCGCCCAAGGTGCTTTGGGCTTGATGCGAAGAAGAGTTGAGTTGTGTAGAGTGCCCCGCTTGGTGGGAGGCATCCCATCTGGCGGGTTATTCTTGCGTGTACGGCCAAATTGGTGCAACCCTGCAGGGATAAATCTTCTTGAGAAGCCGTGTTTTCCGCGGTTATGGACTACTTGGTGAAAGTACTGGCTAACAAGTACTCAGGACAACTTAAACCTAATGGTTAACAACCTTACACCCAACGATTAACAACTTGACTAGTAATAGGTTTATTGACACAATAATCTGAACCATCATTAATCCAACTGTGTGAGTTATCCTCGGATTGCTTCTTTGGATAAGGGGCGAGATCCAGGATGGGTTTGTTTGGAGTTAGTTGGTAGGTTGGTTACGATACGCGATCTTATCTCCTTTCTGTTAGCTGGAAGTGGTAGTAACTCTGTAGTTGGTTAGAGCAGCCAGTTGCCGCTTCTTTATATCCCCTTCCTTCCGTTGAACCCAAAGCATCTGTGCTTGGTGTTGACGGGTTACACTTTGGTGAACTGCGAGTCTTGCTTGCCAGTACGTTTATGTACTGACCCCTTTGGGGATGTGGTTTCCGCAGACTACGTTTCGAGGATCTACATGGTGGCTACTACGTGGAGTACGACGAGACTGCTGACGAGTAGGTAGCGGACCCGGGCAGGATCCGAGACTTCGTGGATGGGCTCCGTCTTTTCGTTTCCGGCCTCTTAGGCCTATTTGGATCTTGTCTGTACTCAGACATGTTGAATGCTTCCGCTGTGAGGTAATGATGAATTGTTGGGACATGTGTCCTCTGGATGATTGTATTTGCTATCTCTGCTCTAATGAGAGCCATTTGCAACTTATTTCAATCTTTTGTGTCGTAGAGATCTGTTGTGATATCAGTTGTTCAACGCCGTTGACGTACCATGTGTGTATGGTTTGAAGTACGTCAATGGAAGTATCCTGATTTCTATGGGATAGTTTACGTCGACGCTGAACAGATAGGGGTTGGTTGTCACACATACGTGTGTTGGCCTACTCGTAAGAGGACGCGGGTGCCGGTAAGCCCCGTAATCCAATCTACTACTGTTCAACGGAACGGCGAGTATCCTTTAGAAGTCCGGGTGCGACATCCTTCAGCTGCTGCTGAGTGGATGCCAGTTCTGCCTCCTTACCCTCAAGAATCGAAAGAAGGGATTTCACCTCCTTGTTCTTGATGGTAAGTTTGTTGAAAATCTCCATGTTGATGTTTTCAGCAGTTTGCTGAAACACGGAAGAGAGACAAAAAATGCTTAAGTTAAAAAACAAGCATAAAAAGTGAAAAAAGCATTAAGGCAAAAGCATGCATTTGACTTATTGCTTGGGGGCTAGAGATATTACCTGGCTCATCCGCTACAAACCCGACAAGTTTTCGTTGAACTCTTTTGCATATTCTGCAAAAGGAGCCTCGACGTTATTAAGGCCATCCTCGATGACCTTCAAATCCTTGTTGAAAGAAGGAATGGGCTCCTCCTCAGCTGTCCGAGAAGGACCACCCATCTCCGGGTCCGCCCTTTCCCTCGCATCCGGCTCGGATGCAAAAGGCTGGCTGGACTGCAGGAGTTCTTCCTCTCTAGCAACAACATTTTCCTCCGGAGCTGCGACTGGAGTTTTGGGAGCAGTTGCAGGAGAAGGCTGTGACCCTCTTTGGGCAACAGACTTAAGTTTTCTCATCCTTTTTGGCTTCAGTGTTGTTGGAGCCAGGCTAGAAAGAAAAAAATCCCGAGAAATCAGAATTCCAAGACAAAGGAATAAAATTCCGAGAAAACAAATAAAACCCAGATGATTAACCTAGAGGTAGCGACGGGAATTCCGTCAAGGTCGATTATCTCCTGGGAAACAGAAACCTTCTTGCGTTTCCATCCACCCGCAAAGTTGGCACGCAGTGCATCCAACTCGGCATCAGTCGCGAGGTCTGACTCAGGAAGATCGAAAATCTGTCAAAACAGACAAAGACCGGGTTAAGACAATTATCCGAGAAAGAAAGAACGCAAAACCCGAAATGTAAAAGAGGTACCTTTGGAGCCGGGTTTGTCGCCGTGTGCATCGACCGACTTTCCTCATATTGGTCGCGTGCCGCGACCAACTGGTTCACACGCTTTCGCAAATCCTTTGCCGTCAAGGATTTGTTAGTCGTCCGCATGGCGTCCGTAGTTCCCGTGTAATCGCATAAGAGCCGGGGACCATGGTCAGCCAACGTTTGAATTCGCCTCTCTAACCAGCATAGAACTGTATCCATGCCGGTTTGAGGTGGATCGGAAGTGACGAGTTTAGCGATGCGTCGCTTAATCCTAAGTAGATCCGGCGGCAGGGTCTGCACTGCTTCTGTTTCCCAGTTTTCCTGGGGAGTGGCGGCAGTGTTGGCGAAAGGTGGAATCCCCGTTTCCTTTCCAGGAAACGAGACGTCTGGGTGGTAGAAGAAGGAACCCGTCCAGAATTTGACGGATTCCGAAGTTTTTATCTTGGGGAACCAATCTTCCCTGAATCTACGCAGAGCAAAATATATGGTCCCGCAAGTCGGGAGTGCGCCGTCAGAGGGGTTTTGCTTAAGCCCGAAACAGTACATCCAAAAATCTAACCTAGGGGCAAAACCTAGGTACCCTTCGAAGAGGACTTGGAACCCGGCCAGATAGAGAATAGAATTTGGTGGCAAATTGTGGGGCTGGATGTTGTAGTGATTGAGTACCTGGAGGAAGAAGGCGGATGGCGGAAATCCCATACCTCGTGAGATGTGCGACGTGAGGAGAACCCGCTCTCTGGCCCTGGGTGAAGGCTCAGACTCTTCTTCCTCGTACCGCCGCTTCCCCTTCACAATCAACCCCTCCTTTTCCATTGTCGGAAGAAGGGAGGGGGTGATGTTGCACCGGCTCCAATTGCAGGAAGTCTCGCCCTCGTCCTCGGCTCCGGCAGCGGCAGCCGCGGCGGCGAGCTCCTCCCTAACGAGGAGGATCTTCTCTTCCGCCGTTTCGGGGGCGAGTGGCGGAGGCGGTGCAGAGGAAGAGGCAGCCAGGTTCTCAGCCGCGAGATGCAGATCCTCGCGAGCCTGGCCGCCAGAAATGTTCTCCAGTGCGCTGGCGGTGGCGTGGCTCGGCAAGTCGAGCTGAGGGTCCATCGTGTTGATGATTTCGTCGATGTTTGCAGCGAAGGAGTGTTCCTCGGAGGCGCGCGGTGAGTCCATGAACTGGCGGCACAGTGAGGACTTTGAGCTCCCGATGAGAAGTTCCGGGAACGGTGCTAAGATGAGCACGGGCTCTGCTTTGCTCTCGCTGGAACTATGGCTCGGGGGGCTATGGCGCTTGGAAGCTTGAAGGTGAGGGGAGAGCGGAAGGTTCACCGGAGGGCACGAAGGAGGCTATTTATAGCAGGAAATCCTTTGCAATGCGCGCTAACGGCTCTTTAGACCGTTGGATTTTCAACGCGTGTCACTCGCTGGGAAATCCGGAAAATGAGGTGGCAAGTGATTACTGCTATCTCCTTGTTTCCCGCGAGAATCTGTCAGAGATACGTTTCAGGGTTTCACACTCGAAACCCAAACGTCCCTAACGTTAGCATGATTTTATCGCTGACGTAGGAAGTTACTTCTCCACGAAGGTTCGTGGAAGAAAATGCCGGATTTCCCGAATCCGAGTTACGCGTTAAAGCATAATTTGAAGGAAAAGAAGAATCGAGACGAAGAGCCAACATTTCCCGGAAAGATTGCAAAATTGACGAAAGACGGCGAATTGAAGTCTCAATCCTTCTTGGGGGCTATCGTCGGATATATACCAATTAGGGGTATGTCAGATAGTGTCCTAAAGTGCCGGATTACCAGGGTGCCCTGAATGGTAATGGATTATGGTCCATTAGGCGGCCCAGTAAGCTGACGCGTGGAAGCCGGATTCTAGAAGGACCCGGACCACGGCCCATGTGGTGCGGCTTGGAGTAGAAGGAGGATTCTTGCCTTCCAAGTTAGGACTAATATCTCTAAATAAGAGATGCATGAAAAATAGGAGCTAAAAGGATCACAACAATTAGAAGAAAACCTAAGAATACGAGCATAATGAGCATTCAAAAGAAAAAGCGGAGTGTGTCTCTCTCCCAAAAAACAACACTACGTTCCAATGATATTATTGCAGCAAAGAAACAAAACAAAATAAAAAAATAATAGATGCTCCAAGTAAATTTCATATGATGTGACCGAATAAAAATATAGTTTCACTAGAAGTGACCTGATAAATTGTTGATGAAGAAGGGGATGCCTTGGGCATCCCCAAGCTTAGACACTTGAGTCTTCTTAGGATTTGCTGGGATGAACCACGAGGTCATCCCCAAGTTTTGGCTTTGCACTCTTCTTGACCACATTATATCACCCTCTTCTCTTGACCCTTGAAAACTTCCTTCACACCACACTCAAAGTAATTCGCATTAGAGGGTTGGTGCACAATAAAAAATTCATGGGTTCTGCACGGGAAAATTTCTATTGATAATTTAAACACTAGCTACATCCAATGATGTTTCGTGAAGCAAAGAAATCCACTCGACATAGTAAAAGAGCAAATGCAAGAAAAATGGCACAATCTGCCAAAACCATAACAGTCTATAATGACGAATTTTTCCAGGGCACTTAAGTTTCTCCGATCGAAAAACATAAAGAATTTTTTTTTTTGGAATTATCTGAGGAATAAGCACAAACAATTTCAGGTCATTTTGATCTTTCTGTGTATTATACAATTTTTTACGGTGGACAGCAGAAATCTGTTTTCTGCGCAGAAATCGAAAACCAACTCCAACTTTCGCTAGAAACTTTACTTGGCACAACTAATACATGGAAATAAATATACAAAGGAGTTTCTACAGAAGTATACAACATCTTGACTCAAATAAAACAGAGAAAAACAAAGCAAAAAATAAAACCATGGGTTATCTCCCAAGAAGTGTTTTTCTTTAACACCTTTTAGCTAGGCATAGGAAAATGGAATCAAGTGCTTTCAAGCGAAGAAGCATCCAAATTGTAATTTGTTCGAATAATAGAATCAAAAGGAAACTTCATTCTCTTTCAAGGAGATTTTTCCATACCTTTCTTGTGTGGGAATTGATATTTAATATTCCCCTCTTTCATACCAATAACAGCACCAACAGTTCTAAGAAAAGGTCTTCCCAAAACAATAGGACAAGAACCATTGCAGTCAATATTCATAACAACAAAATCAATAGGGACAAGGTTATTATCTATTATATACTAAAAGCAATATACGGGGTTGTAATAGGGCCACCACGTTAAGCCACATCATCCCAATTAATTTTAATAGTTAGATCTAAAATTTGCGGCTAAGATTTAATCACGCTTACGTAACAAACATGACACATGTTCCCGTTAGTACAACAACCATGTCACGATTATAGGTACATAATATATAGTGGGACCTAGCACGAGGCATAATTCACGTAAGACTCAATTCCTGATCTCGAAAAAAAAAACCATGACACCACGTGAGTTAGATGGATACCTTGATCCTTATATTTAGCTTAACGGAATATTATTGGTAGCGTTACCGTGCAGGTCCGGTTTGGCACGTTCATATATTTCCAGAGTCTCTTTTTGGACGTGGACTTCAATCCTTCAATAAGTAAAGCATGTTGTCTATCAACTCTTTTATCTTGAGACGGGCGCCTCACCAATGTATTCCAAGCACACCATTAACCACGGCCAATGGATGTGGAGGATAACTAAAGTCGAAAGAAGTTACCCTGACATGCGAAAACAGCATCGGCGACTTGCGAGATCGATGTCGCGGAGCTGCGCATGCGGTGCCCGAACTCCGGCGGCGCCCAGATCATCTTCAAGGTCGACCCGGCTACCCAATTCCGGTTCGACAACAAGTACTGCACGAACCTCCGCGCCATGAGCGGATCTATTCGCTATCGCTTCTGAACTGTTCCATGAAGCTACAAACGGGCGACCCAAGTACGAGGGTTGCCAAACATGATCGGTGCCAGTTCTTGGTACAAGCTATCCAGGCTGCGGACTGCTGACACTAGGGAGATCAGGTGAGCAACTAAGAAGGTCGACGTTGGCAGCCAGCTTTAGGCCATCGGTGTTTCCAAAAAATGGAGGCTACTGCGCTGAGACAGACATCCACAGACCAAACTATGCAAAGTTTTAAATAGCGGGCTATTCCATTTAGCGGCAGATCGGCCAGAAGTTATAAAAGGCTATAGCGGGCTATAGCGAAGCTATGGCCCATTTAGCGTTTCTCTTAAGTCATGAAACTTTTGGAAAATTAAGCATACAATCAACCATCATGTATTATATATCGCATATATTTGACACACATATTTAGTAACTAAGAGTTGCGTAAATTCATCACGTATATGTTAGAAAGAAGAAGTAATACTTGGGTACATGAAAGGTTTTATGGAACTCAATTACACCCCTTCTTCGACTATAGTGGTTTAGCGGGCTAAATGAGTCCAAATTTAGCGCTATAGCGGGATTTAGCGGGCTATTAGCGTTATTTTCAATTTAGTGTTAGAAGTGTGTAGCTTTAGCGGGAGGGCACCGGAAAAGCTATAGCGAGGCTATTTAAAACTATGAAACTATGGCAGCAAGAATAAGCATTTGTCTAGATTGACGAGTACCTTTGTCAATGTTACTCACCAAGTGTCTTGAAAATTTATAAACACACTCCTTGGTCATTCCTTTCCTCCATCTGGGATGAAGGACATGGGTGCTAGCAAGTAGAGGTGATGTGCCATTAATCGAGAGTAAGGGGTATACATATGGATTAAACTATAGGAGGAGCAGCTGCTGTAAAATAGCAATGAAGCTCATGGGCTAGCAGGCTACATGATTGATGCGTTCTTTAACCGTAATATCATTGACATGTCCGACGACAGTTCAGCCAAGAGCACTTGTATACTTCAACTGAGCCAATGTTTGGCATACCAACTAATACATTGTTTTGAGAACTAATACATATTGTTCAGCCAAGAGCACTTGTATACTTCAACTGAGCCAATGTTTCTGCAGAAGAGCCGCACCTTTTCAATAAGTGTTCATAATTCAGAAGATTGGTTTTGACCTGAGGTGGCTCACCTATTAGGTATTGTGTCTGTGTTACAAAAATGATGATGTGCTAAAAAAAGTACAATTCATCTGCGACACAGTTGCTGAGATGTTCCATTATTCAGACGAGCAGGTTAGATTAAAATTAGGTTTTTAAATAAGATTATGATAATTCAGACGAGCAGGTTAGGTTAAAATTAGGTTTTTAAATAGACTTAACTTTCTTTCTTTTGTTATCAGATTTTCTGCCTAACATCTGGGCCATGTCTCCATTCAAATAGACCATAGAGCTATCACACAATCCATGGAGGCAGATGTTGGCACTTCCCTGTGTTCTCATAGTACATAAGAGTTATTGCCTTCACATTTATATTTTACATAAATAATATTTGCAGACAGCTACATAATCCAATAATTTTTAATTAAAATTTTCTATTGTTAGTGTTATCAATGGAGCTATATATTTGTTTAAATAGAATATTTGATATATTAAACTACTTAAGACAATGCCCTCGCATTTGCGAGGGACGCCTTGCTAGTTAACCATAATAAGAACATCATCAACTCTCCTCAAAGGTTTCTTTCTAAAATTATCAATAAGACGAATATCCAAATAATAGTGCTCCAAAGGTGGCAAATCATAAAGTTTTGTAGCCATAAGAGAGATACTAGCACCAAGATCACATAGAGCCTTACAATCAAAATCATTCACCTTAATTTTAATGATGGGTTCCCAACCATAATTCATCTTCTCTAATTTGCACGAGAGCATTTATGATATGTTTTGTAAAAGCCATATTCATAGCACTAGCATTAAGAAAACTAGAAAACTTCTGTAGGAACTTATTCACTTTAGATATGTTGCAATCATCAAAGTCAAGATAATTTTTATCAAAGGTAATGGGACTATTGTCTCCCATGTTTCTAAAATTTGCTGCACTTTTATCAGGAACAATTTTAGTAGTTTCGGGAAATTATGCACGTTTAACAGCAGAAGTGGGAGTATTGCCAACACCCATTACTTTACCATTATTCGTAGAAGGTTTACTATCATGAGAAGCTTCAGTTTTACTAGTGGTGGTAATGGTGCAAACATTAGCTATATTATTATTTCTAGCTATTTCATCTTCTCTTTTTCATCTAGCATGCAATTCAGCTAACATCCTAACATTGTCATCAATTCGGATTTGAATGGCATTAGTAGCAGCAAAAGGATTCTCATCTGTAGTTTCAGGTTTAGCGGTCATTCTATTGATAAAATAATAGTGTGCTTTAGACATGGATGAAATAAAAGTTTCAACAATATAAAGGACCAAGTAGTGAACCTTAAACACTAGTACCTTAGTTTTCTATCTACTTATCCACTCCCTATTCTTTCTTCAAGAGTTCATCAACTTAGCAAAATGGAGATCAAGACTCAAACACAAGGAAGAAACTTCATATTCAAGTTGATGGCAACATGAAGATCAACAAGGAAGATCATTGAAGAAATTTTGAAGAAAAGACTTGGACTTCACAACTAGAAGCAACTCAAGGAAGTGCAAATTCATGAAGGGATCAAGAAGAAGACCAACCCCTTTCTCTTTCTATATTTCTTATTTCCTTCCTAATCTAAATTGAATTAGTGGTATTTTGTGCCCATCCCACCTGGGACGAACTAATGAGAGAGCCATGAAGAATTTATCAAGACTAAGAGAAGAATCCATCCAGGGAACAAGTCTACAATAGAAGCATGAAGATGAAACACAAAGGTTACACAAATTGTTTTCCAATGCTATTGGAATTGAGAATCCAAATGCCTCTGTTTTCTAAAAGTATAATCCCTCAAAATAAATATGTATGCAAAGAAATTGCTTTCTTATTTGCGAACCTTAAGAATATATAATGGTTTTCTTAACTATATGTTTTCCATAAAAGTCCTTGTTTGAAATTGGATGTTTAACTTGGACAAAACAATGTTTCCATTTGTAAAAATCTCTGATCTTATTTAACAAATTATTTAAGTAATTATTTTCCATTTCGAAAAATAGCACTAAGTTTCTATAAGAAACTGTATCATATTTTGAAAATATAATTATTTTTGGTGTGATGAAAGGGCACACAAATTCTTTCATATGAAATATTTTATTCTTACAAAACCAGAGAAACAAATTTGAGCTCAATTCGTTTTATGAAATAAAAGATATTGCTTATTAAAGAAAATAGAAAAAAGAGAACAAAAAAAAAGGTCAAAGCCAGCGCAGGCCAGCACCTAGGGCCCAGCCCGACTTTCTCTCTCTCACCCCTCCCTATCTCCCGCACGTGCACACCACAACGGCCCACTATCCGGCCCAGCAGCCGCCCAGCCCCCTCTCTCTGTCAAGCGGGCCACCCCCGACGCGAGCATGACGTCACACTGGCGTTGCGCCATCTTCTTTCTCCCGTGCACGCCAAGGACACCGAGTAGGGATTGAATCGAATCCCCGATTTCACGCGTTTTGAATGTTATCCTCTCAAATCCCCGATCCCCTATAAAAGCCCTTCCCCTCCTCTTCAAAACCCCTCTCTTTCCCGTGCGATTTGCGCCTCCAGGCCGCCGCCATTGCTCGCCGGAGACAGAAACCCTAGCCGCCACCACTCGCCGATTTCGGCCACCGTAAACCCCCAACGCCACCCTTTTCTGCTCCTTCTGGTTACCCACGTCGTGGCGAATCTCCCTGATCACATTTTTTCTGTGTAGCCAAACGCCCGCGCCATCCACTTCCGAGCCCGCCGGAGCTCCGCCCCACTCCAACCGCACCACGCCGTCCATCCGCAAAGCGACAAACGCCACCACCGTCACCATCATCCTCAGATCGTCGCGACGCACCTCGTAGTCACCTCCTCTGAGCCCTTGGAGTATCGGAACATCGCCATCGTCGTTTCCAAGGCGTAGACCACCGGAACGCCGCCAGAACCGCCATCACCGGCGACCCCGAGCCCCCTCCATCACCCAGCGCCGTTAGATCTCCATCTACGGCCACGATTAGAACTTCAACCGAAAATGTAACTTTGCATCTCGCGCGTCCATTGTTAGTTAGATCCAACGGATGATAGTCCCGATCCCACCGTTCTAGCTCCCACGGATTGCCCTATTTTCTTTAACAGAGAAGTCCTTGTTCTTTTGCAGAAAATCCCCTCGACTTAGATTCAACATAACTTTTTATCCCTTACTCCAAATTGAACGATTTTGTACCTTTTGAAATCAGCACAATGTGTAGAATTTATTAAAATTATGAAAACTGAATTTAGATACGTGCACACACTTGTTATTTCTGAATCTATGTAAATCTTGTTTTGTTGATAAATTTTAATCTAAAAATCCAATTTGAGCAAACTTGAACTTTTCGAGAAGCCCTAAACATGTATAATAATCTAGTACTGCCTAATTTTAAATTTTACTATTTTAAATATATTAAATTTCAAATATGCTTGTTTGGTCATTTTTGGCATAGTTTAAATTCTACAAATTCAAATTTTGTAAATAAAATATTTTTGTAAACCCTAGGCCGTGTACTAACAGTCCCCAATGCCCAAAATCATATTAGTCTATGTGTAAAAATGTTGCCTTGGAGTTTTATGCTCTTTTACTATTATGACTTAATTATTTTCAGTAAGGGTTTTTAATATATTTTTTCCTTAGCAAAATTTCTCTAAGTTCTAACTCTAGACAAGAGAGACCAAAACCAAATCTCTTAGAATATTTCTAAGTTAATTTTCCTAGTTGACCCTCCTAGTTAAAAACCACTAAGTTTGGATTAGTAAAAAGTCATGGAGAAGATACTACAATTGTCAACTCGAAGATTTTCAACATGAAGCAAGAAGGCAAATGAATGACTTAGCCAAGAAAATAGACTTCAGAAGAATCTACAAGAAGAAGAAGCACTTGGAAGAAAATCAAAAGGAACTTCAAGAAAACCAACCCCGTACCTTCTTCTCTTAAGTCTTTTCCCCCTCTTCTTTCTTTTCCATTTGACTTCATGAAGGTACCAAAATTATCAAGTCCTTCAAGGAGCAATGGAGTCAGCAACCCAGAAGGAATCAAGAAGAACTTCATGAAGACTTAGTCAAAATTTCACTCTCACTATTTTTTTTCTTTGTTGCATTTGACTTAGAAAATATTTTACATATATGTTTTATGTAATCTGGCTATTTTGGAACAAGACTAAGTCCTTAGTATGGTTCAAGTGTTTACTTAGCAAAAAAGTAAAGTCAAAATACAAGTATCCACTTCTCTAATTCTTACTTCAAGATTTATCAAGACTCAAGCACATGGGGATACCTCAAATTCAACTTGGTGGAAAACATGAAGAGCTACAAGGAAGGCATAAGAAGAAATTGAAGGAAGGACTTAGACTCCACTCAACTAGAAGAAACACAAGCAAATACAAGTGCAAGAATAAATGAGAAGGAGAACAATCGCTCTATCTTTCTATCTCTCTCTATTTCTTCTTTCTATTCTTTCAACTTAGTAGTATTTCAACATAAAAGCAAGTCATGAAGAATTATTCAAGTTCAAGGGAGACACTACATCAAGAAGAAAACAACTTAGAAGAAATGAAACAATTTTCCAGATGACAAGCATGAGAAGACTTGGAGCAATCCATGCAAGTGGAGGAGTAGCAAGTTGTTTTTTTCTAACCTTTGACAAATAGGAAATCCCAAGACTTCATTTTTCCCCTTTTCAATGAAGTTATTGGAATCTAAATTAAATAAATCAAATGTTTTGATGAAAATAACTAAGTGTTGAACATGTCTTGTTTCCTTGGTTTAATATTGGTGTAGTCACGTTCAGTGAACTCTAGGAACTTCCTTGACAAGTATGATTTTGTGTTATTCAAACTTTACCCTTAACCAACCCATGCCCTATTAACTAACCATAAGCCTTATTTAACTAAGTCTTTCTTTTGTTGAACCTTTGTGAATGGCTTGTTTAAAACTCTTTTGTTGTGATTGTTTTTTGCATGTTTTCTCTTGTTTGTATGAATGCTTGTTGATGTTGTTGTTGTGTTTTCAATGTATAGATTGTACGGAGAGCAACGTTCCCTTTTGTGAAGGAAGTGTGTTTTCTTCACCAAGTTCAAAGGCAAGTAACACCAATCAACTACCCATTATTTTACTTTATGCATTAGTTGATTTTGAGTAGTATGCATGATAGGAAATTTTACAGTATTATATATTATTGCTATGCTATTATCCTATCCCAGTGGTATATATATAGCCACATCTATTACCTACATAAACCCTATAGTCATTAGACTCAGTAGATGATTAGAAATGCTACAAAATTGTTTTACTAGTGTTGAGTAAAAATTCTAAGTACCAACTCAATGAACCACTAGGGTGGATTGGTTGTTTGGCTGATGAGAGTTGGGAGTTGCCTCAGGGCCCTTGTCTAAGGTTTATTTACTTGAGGTATTCACCTAAGGAATGCCACCCAGGAACAAAGAGATGATAAAGTCCTTTCAAGTTTAGAAGCTTCCCGTGCAGCCTTAGACAATGGGCTCTGTCCTGATCAATTAAGTTGTGGGAGTTCAACTTGTCACCTTGACATGAAGATGTAGCAGAATTATAGGTGGAACGGGTCTTGCAGTAGAGTTGGATTCTCCTTCTGAAAGGTCTTGTCTCAATTCTCTCCTTTCCTTAATACACTCAGCATGTATAGGATGTTTGGGTTGATTGAGGCTAAGGTCAAAGTGCACAAACTCTGCAGAGTCAAAAACTAAGTATTTAGCCGTGTCCCCGATAATGGACAATTTGAGCAGCTGGACAAGGATGGACAGAAGATTCTCATCACCATTTTCAATAAGTAAAACTTGTTTAGAACAATAGCTGGAGATTTGCCCTGGTTTTTATCAGTGGCACTCCTCAATAATTATTTATGGTTCACTGGTTTCCATCAGTGGTACCAACTTATTGATCAAAATGTATTTATGAAAACTTAGGAGAAAACTTGCTTTATGCAAATAGCCAAAACTCCACTCAGCCAGATATGCATATAGAAGCTACTCTTTGCCATTATATATCCACCATAGTGTTACTTGTCAATACATTAAATTGTATTGACTCCCTTGTGGCTGCATATTCCAAATTGCAGATGGAAGTTGATGTGTGAGGTTTCATTCAGGATGTCGAGTCTACAACCAACATGTTTTGCCTGTGGCACATGAAGATGATGAGGCTCATTGAAGTACTATGTTTCTGCTGTTCAACTCTGTATTCATGCTAGCCTTGAGCTATGCAAGTTGTAAAATAGTTTTGTAAGTCTGGATCATGCGAGTTAATAAAGATTTTGACGCATTTGCATGATATTTCATTTTTGTACTGTGGTGCTAGCAGTTGATCCAGGGACTAGCACATTAACATAGAGGTCTTGTCTTTTTTTTTAAAGATGGGATCGCTACA